>JAGDQP010005657.1:46642-76733 GCA_022664845.1 Lepisma saccharinum
CTCACATACAAACACAGGTGTACTACAAGTGATACTATGTAAACAAACATGTGTACAGATAATGCAAGACAAGCAAACATGTAAAATAAATGTTTACTATTAACACCAGGCAGACGACAACCGAAGATGGCACTAGCATCGACGTAGATGGAACCAGCGTCGCAGAAGGAAGGACCTGAAGGACGTCACCAAAAATCATGGCTATAAAAAGCCGCACATCAAAGCAAGAGCTATCACTCTCGTCCAGGTAGTCAATTCTTTTTCTCCTCATATCCACCAACCTTGCAACTCCTCTCCTCCTCCAGTTCTCAAATGGCTTGCGTTTGGAACTAACTTCCTAACTGAGTAACTTTATCCCATCTCCATAGGCTGGCACAAGGATCAAATTCCTAGCCCTCGCAGAGCTTGTCAGCGGGGCTTTCCTTTCACCCTATCGTTCTCAAGAGGCTTGCACTTGGAACGATTCATACTTATATCCGATCTCCAGAGGCTTGCACTGGGATCAAACTCTCGACCCTCGCAAAGCTTGTCAGCGGGGTCTTCCGTCAACCAACCTAGCATATACCGTCGTCCGTCCTCAAGAGGCTTGCACTTGGGACAAATTCCTAGCCCTCGCCGAGCTTGTCAGCGGGGCTTTCCTTATAATCACTTAACTCGCTGTGGTGATGCTGACCCTCAGTCGTGACGAGGCAACGCCGGAGAAGAATTAGGTTAGACGAAGCAGTCACATTGTAAATATCTATTATACCAAACGGTCTTTTAAGTAACTTGTAATATTTATAATTAAACTAGTTGTGGGCTACACCCGTACATTATTCAGCTCTACCTACCATCATCCCGTAATTATAACGGGCACGACAGGAACATTGCGATATAGTAACTGTAATTTTGAAATTGTTTCGGGTCCACGTAAAATAGCTACGCTGGCCACATGTTTGGAACCCCTGGGTTGTGAGACTCCCAGACTGGAGAACGAGGAGGAGAAGTCAGATTTGCTCTCAATATTTCTTTCACCTGTTATCTCATCCAAACGTCGTAACTTTTTAGGTAATTAAACATTCCAATGGATTCTTCCATCGCCATATTTTATCGAACTTTAGCACCAATATTAATGGTACATCTTTTTAAAACAAAATATTTCTTGTATAATTTACATGAGTAGATATGCTCGCTATTTCAAGACATTTTGTTCATGGAAGCTTCAGTAAGTAAAGTGTTCAATAGTCCAAGAGCCATGTTTTCATGGACTTCTGATGGCATCTAATTTGGATGAAGTTACATTTTATCAACCGAGACATCTGCTTCTAATAAATGTCAATTTGAATCGAATATTGCAATTAGAATATTAAAGAAATCTCCCTGAAAGTATAATTTTGCTCTTCGCTTTGTGATTTAATAAAATCAGTTTGAAAAATATTTAATATAGTGGTTCGGAATTCACTCTAGTTTGGAGGTCCCATCCTTAGGATGTTACCGTTCATCTAAGGAAAGATAATCACGAACCTCTATCGCTTCACCTAGCCCAGGAATCTTTGGGCCATGAACTTTCCTCCGAGCAGGACATCAATTTTTATTATCGTGCAGGGTAAAGGATAATCTAAAGCAACGATCTCCAACAAAAGATGGCAGCACTATTTCCGTATATGTCTAATGTATTTTCACTGTTACACGAAATTTCAATGCTGCTCCTACAAATTCAACCCTAGAGAGTTCTTTCTAACTTTCAGGGAAGAAAGTCATAACCGATTCAAGAGCATGATCGATGCCGATTTATTAATTTTCGTTTTCCTTCATTGTTGAAATCGCTTCATTGTTGTTGTGAATATCAAAACCTATAATAATGAAGCTCTTCTAACAGTGAACAAAAAAGAAAATTAAAAATCGACAGCGATCATGCTCTTGAATTGGTTATGAACTTTCTTCCCTGAAAGTTTGAACTCTCTAGGCTTGAGGAGCAGCAAGGAAATTTCGTGCAAACGGAGATAGTGCTGCCATCTTTTGTTGGAGATCATTGATTTAGATTATCCTTAAACAGGCAGATATGACCTAAGTCCTAACGTGGTTGAAGGATGACATCCTTAGCGAGCACTCTTGAGAGACAGGAAATGGAAAAGTTAGCGGGCAGGGTCTTTCTCCAGTTGCCATACCGGCATTCGTCTGAAAACTGAAGACAGTCCTGCGAAATCTCAGCCAGAATGATCGACAATGAATTGAAATTATGTGTGGCCTTTAGGTACCTAAGGCTCAGGTCGGGATAGGGTAAGGGAAAGGATGCGAAAAAGGCTAAGTTGAAGGTATCATCCCGGAGTTTGCCTGGTCTGACTAAGGAAACACTTCAGGCAGGATGGTTTGTTGCTTGTATCGATTCCAAGACCTCTCAAATGCGAATCCAGAGCTCTACCAACTGAGCTATGGCCACTCGGCAGCAGGATTCAAACCTGCGTTCTCCCGCAGCGCCAACCGTAACCATTAAACCACGGGGCTGGATATTTTATACTAATTGTTTTCATGTACGATTGGCGTTCTGTTGCTTTGCTAAGGAAACCAAAGAAACTTGGTGAAGAAGCAGACATAGTTTATATGGTGTCTTTTAGCGGCAACATTTTTTATTAATGTTTCTCTTTGACATTTTTTTATTATTATTATTATCTTTGTAAAGAGGGCAAATAGAGACACTTGCACATTTATTACTCTTGTCATTGTAAAGAAAGCGAAGAAATAAATTCTTCCTTAGAACAGGTGATTTTCACGACCACAGTAGTTCGGTTTCCTCTGTCCCCCCCCCCCCCCCCGAGCTTATATGTAAATAAAACTCTGTAGCTACAGGCATCGTTTGCGAACTGTTAAGCATTCGGTTGCAATTTGGGTCCACTTTATTCCAACTCCTGGCGGCTGCTCTTGCTAATCAGATACTCAGATATGGTTTTCTTCTTATTCTAACCTTCATCCTCCAACAAACAGAATAATTCATGTCATATCAGTCGTTGGTAATTCTAGCTTTAGTAATATATTCACAGACAAGCTGGCATGATATGGCAATGCATTTATCTCCAATGATTTTATCCAATTTTGCTCCTGCACTAAACGTCTTCAATATTAGTTGTGCTCGCTTCCGGTTCTATTTGAATAAGGCGAGAGAGGTGGACGAAGATGAGTCATGATGGCACATCCAGAGAGGGGGCGCACCCTCCCCCCCCCCACGTCAAGGGAAAACATTTTATTTTGTATATCATTATTTCAAGAGTTTGCGTATCGAAGAGAAAGTTTCGATGTTTTTCGTAAAAATCTTATTTATCTAGAAATATCAATTTTGGAGGATATTGGTGTCATATTCCATGATCACTTAGGAGGAAAATATCGAAAATGTCCCTGGTCTGTTCCACCTCTCCCCGCACGAAAATCCTAGATCTGCCACTGGTCAGACAACACGTGGTAAGGATTGACAAGAAAAGAACATTTATGTAGAAAAGATTTTCAACTTAAGGGCGCTTTACCCATATATTTATCCCGCTCCTTTGGTTTTATTTTATGTGGATTATTAAAACATGAAATCAATCCATGGCTGCCGAGGAATAGCACAATAGCTTCTTGGCTTTTCCCACTATCTTACACGTGCCATCATAAATTTTATTTAAGAACGAACCTGTACAGATAATTTTTTGACATTGTATTTCATTTTTTGTTAACACTGTATTGTACAAAATGTAAAGAAATCTCCTTACGGCGCATAGAGGGTGTGGAGGTAGCGTTCCACATATTCTCGACCTCGCACGAAGTGAAAATGGCTCCTCAGTCCCATGTTCGACTCGCCCTTACCTCGCAAAGTACCCAGAATTACCAAGGACACTCTGGTACTGAATTTGGTAGGAGGCTGAATGCACCTTAGAGCGCCAGACATGGTAGCTACGAAGAAAAGTCTCTAGCGTCCTGGCCACGATTTGAACCCAGGCCGCCAGATCGTAGTCAAACGCGCTACCGCCTGAGCATATAAAGTATTTACATAGAGATGCTGTAGTTTAGTTTTCTTTCATTGTTTCATTCTCGACTTATCGTGTGATACAAATATATGAAGTGAATGTCTACATAAACAGCTACAAATCACCGTTACCATAGTTACGAATTGTAAACATAAGGTTATTATGTTTCATGTACATTTAAATAATCTTGTAGCCTACCCGGTTTCGTTATGAAGTGCCATTGTTAGAGAAATCAACAAGGTCATTTGAATTGGCTCGTAGAATGATTGATGCTGACAAATGAGATCCTAATCAGAGGCACATGCACTGGATAACAATGAAACCCTTAAGAGGAGCACTCGTTATAATGACTTATAAGATAAGGTTAAAAGATGGAGCCACTGTTTTCAAGCTTACTAAATGTAATGCTACTACATCGTAAATATTTTTGAAAAGTTCTTTTATAGATCGAATATAAGTTATTTTTGAGACTCATTATAGTAGTCTGTAAACTGAAACAAGTGAGGAGAGGCTCAGGCGGGGGGAGGACTTTGCATACAACCTACCTTCAAGCTTCAGCAGCGAGCATCCTATTTGGATTATTAATGTTCCATTGAAAAAATGGCGACGAGACCTTTTCAACGACATCTCAATCATCTTTCTCGCCTTAGTAGTTAATGAGTTGAAAATTACCCTCGCGAAACTCGTGCCCCGCCCCTGTGATCTATGAGCGATTCACCGCCAAAGGTGAATTTTGGACTTTATTTATTTTATTTATTATTTTGAAAAATTAAAGTTGCCTTGTAAGTAAATATATTTTGGTATAATTCTTACAGAGTATAACTTCGATGAAATACACTTCTGTTCGAGTTAGCTGGACACTATTTTTGAAATAAAAGCATTTTGTAAGAAATCAGTGATAACGGAGGTGAGAACAAAGTGTAAAACACTTACTAGGGACCGAGCCGCCATAGTTCAGTGGTAGAGCGTTGGCGTAGCATTCGGGAGGTCCTGGGTTCGATTCCAACGGCCGATCATCCTGACTGAGTTTTTTTCAGGATTTTTCCTCAGTCATACGAGGCAAATGCCGGGATGGCACCTTCAAGATAGGCCCTGGCAGACACCTTTCCGAATCCTTTCCCCTCCCTTATCCCGGCCTGAGCCTTAGATGCCTAAAGGTCATAAATAAAATTCAAATTAAACTTACAAGGGAACATAAATGTAAGAAAGAATATAATTATTTTCTTAGGATTGTAATGTGTATCACGTACAATAATTATTCTCTTCACTAAGTAATATGATTTAGCAATTATTTTTTAACGTTTTAAACAAAATTAGGTAACTTGTCTGAGTGTGCTATAAAAACTGATTTGAAATGAAGTCTTTGTATTAATAGAAATATTGTTTTATTTTGGGAATAATATCAGCAATTAATTTATTTAATTATTTGTAGATCTCCTCTCTTTGTCATAAAATATCCCCTATGTGGTCAGCTCTGAGTAACGGAGGTGTGAATTTGACTAATAATTAATTGTCCACAAACTTTTAATTGTATTTACAGATGGAGTTCCTTTCTTTTACGTATGAAAAACACCTTTAAGACTATACCGTGATGGGTGACTTATGACTTGAAATACATTCTGTTTACTAAAAATTAAATACCACGGAAGTGAGATTTTAGCTTAACACTAGAGATTTTTTTAGAGTTTACACAAAATTGCAAACATAAAATGGAACATATTTGTATTAAATTTTTTCGTCCAGGATAAAAATAAGAACAATGTATTGCAGTAGCTATTAACGTCAGATTTCCATTACGTCTGATTTGTAAGAACTTAATCTTTGGGTAACGGAGGTGAGGTTAAAGTGCGGGGACAAACATAAAGTGCGGGACCTTAAAATCCTTAAAAAATGTTCAAACATACGAAAACTGTTTCATCACACTGCACTTTAGCTATGCGCAGAAGGACTATAATCCTAAAGTTTGTTTACAAACTCTCAACCTCCCGGGATATGAAAATACACCTTTTACGGAGAATCACCCCTATGCGGGTTTGAACTCGTCTCGCCGAAACCTTCCCAACGACACCTCAACCACCTTCCTAGCCTTAGCAGTTCCTACGATATAAATTGCCCCATATCTCTGGCACCGTCCCTGCAAGGTGTATGATCTATTCGGGTTTCAATTCGTCCCGCCGAAACCTTTCCAACGATACCTCAATGAACTTCCTACCCCTAGTAGTTCCTGAGTTGAAAATTGTTGGCAGACGGACAGAGCGGTTGTGTAAGGCATGTACTCCTGAAACCTAAAAGATAACACTTTAGCCGTTTCACTTTGCCACAATTTCATTCAGGGATTTAATTTTACGCAAATAAAGATAAAATTAGTTTAATAGTATCTTTCTTACTTCAGAAATTAGTTTAATTATCTTCAGGTAATTTCAAAGCTTGAAACTTGTACTTAAATACTTTTTTTTTGTTAACATTGTGATATTTTGGAGACAACTCAGAAGGTTATTTATTTACTTTTTTTTTTTAATTTCTTGAATATAGCCTGAACCATTTAACCCGAGGTTGTGTGCTCACCCCTAACAACGGCTTCGGAAAACTTTAACATAAATAGGACATATCCATGATTTAAAAATATAATAGCACAATGAAGCGTACAGGGAAAGAAGGGGAATGGGCACTTTAAAAAAAAGTGAGTTTGAACTCGTAACATGTACTATACAATGACAGCTAATCTCAGAAAGTTTCAATCTAAAAGCTCAAAAAATCACCAAGTTATAGCGATTTTGAGAATATTAAATACACGGGAGCAAATGGAAAAAGAGTTAGACTTTAAAATGCGGTTTGCGAGAAATCCTCTATTTTTGCGTATTCCTCATCCTTTCCCTGTACGATTCAAATGAAAATATACATCTAGTGCGTTTAAGATTTGATCAGATTTAGGACATGTGGGATATTTTCAAATTCCAAATGTGAAAGAGGCAGATTTATTCTTTTACAAAAAAGTTTAAATAAGTTCAAAATTCCTGTTTTTCCTTTTCAGTTGTAGAACCTTCCTTAACAGTTCCATTTATAATTTTGAAGTTCCAAAGAAATAATTAATAAAGAACTTTTTAAATACATTCTTTTCTTAAACAATTCGTACTAAAAAGTAAACAATAATTTTGTTTATGCATGACTAAAAAGAAAAGCATGAGGAGCGCTCTCATATACAGTCACTTTACAAACTCTTCAATTGGCGCGCCCCATAATTATCTTTTTAGCCATGCATAAACAAAATTATTTTTTTTACTTTTTTAATACGATTTTTTTAAGAAAGGTATGTTTTAAAAAGTTTTTTTTTTTTTAATTATTTCGGTGTTCGTATATTTTTTCTCAAACTAATGTTTTGTGAACCAAATCCTAAAATGTTCTGCAACCAGCCAAAACCCAACAGCGTTGCAGGCTAGTATTTATTTTAGGATAAAGGAGTCCATGCTTTTAAAATATATTAAATGTATAGAAATCTTTGAAAGTAACAACGGAATATTGTATTGTCACCCGACTTCTGTCACTGTACAAAATTTCATCATTCTATGACGTCGAGAAATGAGTTAGATTAACGTTGCAAGATTTGAGGACACCGCGAAGCATTGTGAATTAAAGAAAAGTATGTAATAAAATTACTATATACATAAAAATAAAATAAAACAAAGGGTTGAGCTAACATGGCCTCATAAAAGTTATGAGTATATTAAAATGATTTGGATTGGCTGTCCAGATAAATAACGTCAATTTAATTATGATGAAGTAGAGTGAAATATGCCGTACGAGGGCGTAGAGAACAGATGTAAAAGTGGGCAAATATTTGGAGGGAGTTAATATTTATAGAATATTTACTTAGACTAAGAACGTCACTATCTCATCTAATTTCAGAGTCTTGATGTGTGAATTTTATTTACCAACTGAATGCGGGAAATAGTTAAGAAAACAGAGCTATTAGGAATTGAACGAAATTAGCAAGAGGAAAACAAACAGAGCTATTTTCATTATTTTCGATAAAACTTCACATGCAATAGACCTGTTGTACTTTCTTTTCCGAACGTACGAACATGCATTTATTGATTATTCAGTGCTACTGCTTTCCTTATTGCTATTCTATCTCTTTATTTCTCTTTGACACTTCATATTTTCATATCCTGTTAATGAAAAAAAAAAGGATGTTTAACAAACACCCCTTTTTTTAGATGGACTAAAAGTAAAAAATAATAAATTTATGAATCGGAAAATAAAAGCGTGCGTGCCTTTAGATATTATGATGGGTAAGCAAGAGCACCCACGCTTTTATTTTCCAATTCATAAATTTATTATTTTTTTACTTTTTAGTCCATCTTCAGAAAGCGTTTTTTTTATCCTTTTCTAATTATTTTTTATGTATAATAGATAAATATTTAACGCCTTTCGAGGTAGACAACCCAATCTTCATACAATAGTAGCAGCGTTGCATGCATTTAAGGATAATTTCCAATTATTTATTTAATTAATTAATTACAGTTAACTGGATTATTAAGTCGTATATTAATGATTGAATATTGTATTGTTATCGGAAGCAAGCAAGTTTACAAAATATCAAAGAAATCGGATGATGGGAAGTGAGTTAAAAATTAATTACAAGATTTGTACCAGGGATTATTACAGAGCAAGTGTAATCTAAGGCGTGTAAGAAGGAAGCATTTCTTTCTACAGTCCTTTCTCCTAGACTCAGTGAGCTAACAGATAGAATATTGCTGTTGTGGAAGCTAATTTGAAGTCATGAAATTACGATTTCCCCGGCAAATGATATGTCAAGGGCAGAACACTAATAATAATAAATAATAATATGATATTCCTCCTTTATATAAAATACTTCCAGCATATTTGAAACCAGCCAGTGGCCCATTTGAGCAATTTAAAAAGAGGCCGAAGGATTTTTCCCAACGTAGAATACAAGATAAGCCCGTTCATTTTTCCACATTTGGCGGAATTCAGAGCTGAAACCGGGTAACTTTTAGTCAATCGGGTCAAGTTTCGGACCGGGTCACCTATGTTCGGGTCAGACCGTGTTACCGAAAGTGACCCGGTTTCAATACTGCAGGGGGATTTTTGAGAAGTCAGTGCTAACGTATCTTAAATAATATGTACGGCATATGGTTTATAATAGACCTATACACACACATTATTAACAGAAAGAAAACATTATAGATTGAAATTAATCATTGTGACTGTTAAAATAAAATGTCTGCTTAAAGGTAGAATTATAATGAACAATAAATTTTCGGTGTCGTATTTTTCGTGCTCTGGGCTCACGCCCTCAGCCCCGGTTACTCCTGAAAGAAACACTGTTCAAAACCAAGGAAAGAATTATAAACTCTGCTTTGCTCTACAGGCCGGGTGGCAAGCGGTGTGCCGCGGTAGGCCATCGGCTAGAAGGTTCCAGGTTCGAGTCCCGGCAGGCGCATGGGTGTGGATTTTAACACCTAAAGGCGAATCGTGACGGGCCGAAGTCCAAAGTTACTAGACTGGTCCATATAAAAATAAAGTTTACCAAAGTTTAACTGATTTGCTCTCTATTTCAGCGGGTCAGGTTGGGTTTCAACTTTCAAGGGCAACCTTGAGTTTGTAACCCGTTGCATCTTTGTTGGGGATATTTCGAAATTCAGAGCCAAAGAAGATTTTTTTTTCTGGTTGTTCTTCTTAATTAACTAACTGCATGACTTACGGAACTCACAAGTTCATTGCCACAGTAACAAACGTTCGCCATAAGCAGTGATTCAAATGGCCTGTTTTCGCTGGGGGGATCGGAATATTTTTTCGATAAATGAGACATCCACTGACATAAGAGAGCTTTTGTGAGGGGGAAGTGAATTTTCCAGAGGGGAAAATTCCTCCATCCGCCAGCCAGTTAAAGTCCTGGTTCAATAAGATTCGATCCTGGGCAAGATCAAGCCAGTTTTCATCACAGACACCTACATCTCGAGGATCCCTTTCAATATTGTCCTCCAAACGACGTCTCTGGCTTCCAAACTGTCTCTTTCCCTCCGGATTTCCAACGATGGAATATGATCTTCATTTTCCTGCCCATCTTAGTCGTCGCGATTTCTTTATTCTTACAACATCGGGTGAGATTTGTTCTAATGTAATTTAGCCTAAATCATGAAGTGAATGTTATTTGTTCGGTCCTGTTAACAATAATTTTTGTATTTGTTGATTCCCGTGTGCGTAGCAATTAAGGAAGTGTGGTAAGAGAATAAACAAAGTTAATAACATTTTTCGAAGTTTAGTTGTAAGTTTTTAAGTTCTTCCTAGTGTATGAAGGTTATATTAGTGGCATATAAAATTTAATGGTAATATGAGACAAGAAATTTAGTTTCTCACGAGACGAAAGTAGTTGTTACATGGAGTTTTTATGTAATTATTCTAAGAAACTTAGGGTATGCAGTGTTGTACACGGCAACTGGGAAATCGTGGGTTGCTGGCTGTTTCGCTGATTTAATGCTTATGATGTGAGCTAATGGTTAGGTTCGTCTTGCTAAATTTATCACGGCCGCCCACCCACTCGACCTCTTCTGCACACTCATCATGCAGTTGCAACGCTAGAAGCCAACAATAATGCCTTCCCTAAACAACGGTTCTGTCCTTTTATTAATACTCATTGTTGTCACGTCTTGTTTGCTAGAAGAAGCTGATACCCGAAATCATGTATAATTCACGTCTGTTATAAACTTAATCTGGAATTCAATGTTCTAGTCTGTCTCTTTAGTTTTTCAGATTTATAATCCTCAACGTGTGTTTTAGGTTGACAGCATGCAGCTGTAACTATCCGACTCTTGCTTGCGGTAAACTAAAACGAACTTCAAAGCAAACTTTCAGAGAGTTCGAAGTACAAGTATGAAGGATTGAAGTTCATTTGAGTAATAAAATATCGTTAAACTGTGCCCTTGAGAATGAACCACACCTTGAAGACGAATATAACGAACCACATACGTAGAAACATTGTGCATGTAAGGCTGAATAGGTGAAGTTCGTTGGGAATTTGTAATATATGCATCTTAGAAGACTGAAATGCTCGAGACAAGACTTTTGCATGGTTAAAGTAGATTTGTAATTTTTCTAGTAGTTTACATTCAATGGTTTTTTTTTTGGGTAAACATTGGAAAACAGCCTCAGCGGTCAGTAGTCAGTACTCACCTTGAACAGACATGTCATGTGCAAGTACGTCTGAAGAATGGTGGAGGATATGTAACACGGGCCAAATTGTCAACATCTGATTGGTCCCCAAAAGAAACAATAGCTACAGTTACCAAGTGGTCTCCAGAAACATGGCCACAATTGCCGAGCGGCCGTAGCTGAATTGATAGAGTGTTGGCTTCGCCTTTGGGTTTAATACCAGAGGCCGACTATCCACGGTTTCTCCTCAGTCACACTAGACAAATGCTGGGATAGTAACTTGAACTTAGGCCCTGGGCGACTCCTTCCCGCATCCTTTCCCCTACCCCGTCCCCTTAGACATACACTGTTAAAAATTTAGGTTATAGACCTAAAGTCAATAAACAAAATTCGTATTGAAATGGCTACAACTGTGTTAGTCCTCGTTTATGGCCTTTAAAGGTACCGAACGGACCAACTATTCTTAAACTTTTTTAACCAGCCAAATGTGATTTACTGTGGTAGAGCATCTTCCCCAAAGTTTCAATTTCTTTCGAAGTTTCCGATAATCCAAACTCCAGTAAAAATCCTACGGAGAGTACGAATAATAAACAAATACATACAGTTTAACGGAAACTGCTTAATCTGTTTCTTTAAATTCCTAATTCTATTAACACTTTTTTTTTTTCATTTATCGTCCGTGTACACAAGACATAAGATGTTGCCTTTCATGATTTAGCAATTAAGAGAATTAACAATATGCAGAGAAATCTCATCCCTGTTTTCGATCGCAACCACTTGAATCTTCGTCTTGACGTCCAAAAGGCATCAGCATTCATTAATATTGCACTCACAACAACTCACACCCTCGTGTTAGTTAACGGCGTCTATGCAAGTGTATAGACCAGCGTTCTTGTTCTTTCAAACAATACAAAAGGGTTAAGAGAAACACATACAGCAATTAGAGTTAATACGATAAACACCTGGACTTATGTTTACCAACATTCATCTGTTGGAGGGTTGTTTTGTTAATGCACTTCTCAACAGAAATTAAAGTAAATACTTGAAAAAAAGTTTTGAATCTAGTTGTTGATGTAAATCTGTTAACAGCACCAACAAACGTTTAAACAGAGGTGGTCATTAATGTTGTGATTCTCTTGGAATATATAATGTTTTTCGGATGACTGTGAAGTTGCTTTTCGACTTTGTAACCGTTGTTGCCTGATAGAACAATGTTTTGTTCATCGTGGTTATTGCATTTTGTGTTTATTTATGTTTTGAAGTTGCACTCGAAATTCCAAAGTACAAGTCTCAATGCAAGTTCATGGCTGACACTGGGAACTATTATGAAACCTTCTGTGAAAATTCCTAGAAAACTATCGTGAGCGCAATTCTCGCAGCTTTTCTTCGGTCGGGTTTTTTGCAGGCGCTCGGCGCTTGCGATTTCTATGAATAGCCAATAGAAACTCGTCTTACACGTAGAACTCGTATTTAAACACGTATTTCAATTGGCTATTCAGTCAAATCTCAAGCAACGCACACGTCGAGCGCCTGTATGAAAAGCTAGCATTATAAGTTGAAATGAATATAGAGAAAATTATGGATAGACATGAACAATTTTTAAAAGAATATAAATTGTCAAATATAATTTTGAACAGCAATGATACACTCAGTTACTTTCATGTTCATAAATTCTCGGATACAAAGAACAGAGTCAAAATATGAGTATTTAGCCACAGGGAAATTGACAATTTCTTCGATAACCCCAGTTTTAAGACAAATTTAACTTTTAACGTTAAGATTCTCCGTCCACCCCTACCTCCTCCGTATGCGTATAGAATAAGGTCCAACTGTGTATATACTATCGAGCTTTACATAACGATACTGGAGTGATCGGTTACCGACAGATACACGCCAGAGCAAATATTTAATATCGATCGTCCACTTTCAGTCTAATTCAATTTGGACAAAATTTTCAGTTCTAGCTAAGTTTTTAGGTTTCTTATCGCTGTGCAGCCCGTTTTCTGATTCGACTTAATTCTTGAGTTATGCATGTATCGAACTGTACGTGCTATAAACAGTATTTTTTGGGACAAGAATTAAGTCGCAAATAAAAAACGGGTTGCATAGCGATAACGAATGAAGAAACTTAGAACTGAAAATTGTTCATATTTATTTAGACTGGAAGTAGCCAATCGAAATTAAACGTCCCCTCCGCTCTCTGACTCGATATATTAATTTTAATTGCTTTGATCAGTCCAGTATCGCTTTTAGATAGATGTCAATGTAATATATTAATAAATTGTGTAGTGTCGAAAATTCAGCTGATGCTGTTTAAATTGTTAGTAAATAAAGATCGTACGAAGAATTTAAGTCGGATAATTGAACTGAAAGTATTGCAAACATTGTAGTTAGAAGCCCAAAACAGCTTGTGTGAAAACGTGCCCGACATATCAGCAGTGTGATATGAAGATTGGTGTACATTGAGGGCGGGAAAGAAGTACGAAAAAATCGTTACATGGTGGCGTTATTAGGAACACGGGTTCCTAATAACGCCACCCTCTTCGTTGAATGGAAACTTGTCCACATACTTTGTATTAACCTACACAATAGGAAATGTGAACTTGTGAACTAAAGCGATGAAGACAAGAACAGGCGCTTCGCTGACTACAAATAGGCCCATAATTATGTATCACACATTCAGTGTGAAATTCATGCAGTTAGTGGACTTTTTTTTACAAAATAATAACTTTTGTTATGAGAGAAATTCATAAACGCTTTCTTATTTAATCTAGAAGAAAATTGATATAAATGTGTAAATTGTGCTGTTACTAAGATATTCGCTGTGGCGTTATTGGGGTACACGCAGACGATCATATTAAGACCTAATTTACTTCCACATTACAAAACTTTCGGTAGTTTCTTGTGCTTGCGGAACAACAAGACATTCGACTCTTTTGATATAGGTATGACTTTCAGCGATTATGACTCACAATTGATTTGAAATTCCGGAAAATGTACCCCACTGAATTAACAACGACCTTTCTTGTCGAGACCACAGCTCCAAGTGTGCGTCATGGCAGCACTCCTCCTATGATCACTAGCGCAGTTAGTTTCTAGCAGTCCTGCTAGAGGGCATCTGTCGTACTTCTTAATTCCTGCCACCTGTTCTCGTTTCCAAAATACTGGGGGGTTGCATTAAATGGCTAATTCGCGTTATTTGGCTGACCTACCTTATAGTTAATGTAAATTATCACAAGAAAAGATTGTCAAAATATAGTTCGAAAACGCTCTCAAGATTATTGCGTCTGTAACTTCGTGAATTTATGCCACCACTACCAAGGCTGGATTTTAATTATGCCGGAACTCCGTTCCGAGGCGTTCGGGCCAAACTCCAGCACTGAATATTTGAAAACGCGTGTCTGTTTCTCTAAAATAAACACTTAGCCCTATCTCAAGGTTTTTATATCATTTCATATACCTATCAACAACCAGTGTCGGATCTAGAAATTTTCCTATGGGGGGCAAAGTTAAATTTTGCCGCCCTTTCCATAGTTTTTTAGCCAAAGACCACGACCTGCCGACGCGACGGCCACAGCATTGTCTCGCATCGCGTAGTCTCTGGACTCGTCTGGAGCCTGTCATGGCATCACTATTACTAACTCCAGTAAGGCAGTAGACCTGTCTATCTAACTTGAATCGCGGTTTTGAATTTTAGTTATGAAGTATGAAATAACATTAAAAAAGTGTCTTCGCGCGCCGGTACGGAAATTGTGAACACGTTTAGGCCAATTTCAATTTAATATGCGATTTTACTTCCTTTTTAGGAGTTTTTATTTTTTATTTTTAGCTTTTTCCACCCTCTAAACGTGCCGCCCGGAGCGCTTGGCCCCGTAGATCCGCCACTGTCAACAACTTGTTGGATATAAAAGTAAAAAGTAGGGTAAGGACACCGTTCCTCGGACAATACCCCAGTGGGCGGGCATTTTCACATAAATGTCATTAAAACAAGATTTATGTCATATAAATAAGTTTATCGGTTAGCCTATCAAAGCATCAACAATATGACTGTCCGAACCGATGTATGCTCGATAATTTTTTTAGGACCATGTACTTTTGTAATGTTTATGTTCTGGAGTGATTCGAGCAATTGTAGTAATTATCAGTTATCATTAAAAGGGATTTATTGATGCATGTATCGTATGTATGACGTATCACGTATGTATCGATTGATTGATTGATTTGTGTGACAAGATACATGAAATTTGCAAACCGGTGTAGAACATGTCATTTTAAAGCTTTGTTCATACACTCAACCCTTAGATAGTTGTTACAACTATAGGTATGAATAAAATTAAATGCAATAAACGTTATACAGGCCTACAACAGGTAGGAAAATTTACTCTCGAGAAACAATCGAATATTATAAAGGGGTCTTCTATACATATACTTCGCAATAACAGTTAATATAAAAGAGAGATACATCATAATAACAATTAGTATGAAGGTACGAATTAAAAAAAATACATAGTGAAAGTTACATGTTGTTGGTTAAAACAAATTATTTCTTTAAAAAAAAATGAAGTTGCTTAGCACAGATACATCACATTAATAGTTAATATAAATATCGTATATGATTTTTAAATTTATGATGTATGGTGATTTGGGGTCAACTATACAATTTGAGGTACTTTTGTTAGTGTTTGTCACTTTCTTTCTTTCACTTGCGCTATGCCAGTTTTTGTCCCTCAATTAGGATAACCTTTCAGGGAATTTAGTTCGCTCCATTCTTGGGTATCATTAGGGTTTAGAGTTACATATACATTCCCGGTTCTTACAGAACAAGAGCACTGAACGATCCTGCAAGTTCTAAAGAAAATTCCTCCAAACTCTCTCATTTTGTGGAGAAGTACTGTTTGAAGCTCATTCAGAATGTTTGATCCTGAACCAAGAACTTAAAACCACCCTATTATTTTAGATAATTATCTTGCTGATGAACAACTAGATTTGATATATTTTTCTTCTGTGAATAACAGATAGGCCTAGTTGTCAACTGACAAGACCAAATATTTTCTACATTGTATCTACTTCAGATTCTCGGGAATTTTTTTTTTTTTTCCTTGCCAAATTTGAAGTACCTTATTTCTGTTTAGGTGGTTATTTCACATTAGATTAGGTTTTGGATCTAAAGATTTGCTTACCTTTTGGTTAAGTTAGATCCTATAGATTAGATGTTGTCACTTCCAAGGCCAAAGATCGTAACCCACGTTTCCTGAAATTTTACCTACGCCCACATAATATGAACCAAAATGATTGAACTTCAGTTGCGTCCACAGGAATTACATCCCAAAACACACACATTACAGCATACAGCTTCTGAATATTGTCAGCGTATAAAAGCCACTAATATCTAACTGGAAATAGAATATTTTAATGCCAAAAAAATACATGTACCTCTTGGCCTTTGGTCTTTAGAGCAACAATGTGACGAGAAAGAATGTTGGTATTTTTGTAGTAGTGGGGCCGTGTCTCTGAGAGGGTCCGGGAGCCCTTTTTTCAGTAAATTTCTTGATCGAATTAACATTGCTTCTGTTGAATCACAATAATATGGCGATTACACTTTGGCTTTTGAGATTCAGATTGCTTGCAGGCTAGACTTTTAGGATACAACAATTTGCTCTCAGAAAGGTAGGGGGAAACGTATTTCACAAGTAGCTACTCTTTTCTTTCTCATCTAATAGAGTCAATTGTATAATTTGAATGAGCAATACACAACGGACATTGTTTGAAAAGTGTAATCCATTTTTAGACAAAAATCCGGAAATGCATACAGTTTAATCAATACCTAATACGATAATACATATTAGAAACACGTATTTTTTTTTCTTTAAATCGTTTTCCTGGAAAACAATTTTACTAAAAATCATCTTTAAAAAATTTGGCACTCTAATTCTGATCGTGTTAACTTGCTCTTAGCATTCTTCCTTTGCAAAGACATATCACTGTGGTGTGGGAAAGGGGGAATATAAACCATTTCACCAAGCCCTCCCTCAGAAAAAAGAAGATCCGAGGGTCGGATCCTGATGGGTCGTCGGGATTTGATAGGTGCGGAAAATTGTTTAGAGAAGTGGACTTTGGATGTTTGGGGCTTTCTTTTCTTCCTGGAACAACAAGCAATTGCAAGTTCACTAAAGAAAGCAAAGATACTGATAAAAAGTCCAAAAAACAACAGCCAAAATGTACACTGGAAATGATTAAGAGTTAGAATGACTCTCTTGTGAACCACATCTCCTTGTGAAGATTGTAAGACTTTATGTATAAGTTTCAAATTGTACCTCAAGTCATACGTCCATTTTTCTCGAAGCCCTGATTCCAATATTCTCCTAATATAATTGTTAATAGTGGGAAGAAAAGGTGTTCCTTTTCTAAAAAAGAACGATATAAAATGTGTAAGAACAGGTTGTTCAACAATGTGTAGCATAGGATAACCATGTCTGTATAAATTTAGTTCGACAATTAGATTTTCTAGATACACTTTAGGCTCAAATAAAACGACATCTTTCTCCTTTGCCATGCGCTTTAAAACTCCCACCACATCGAAATCAGGGATGTACCTTCGTGACATATCCATCATGGCAAGACTTGTCGAATCCATAATAGCATCTCGATGTTCTGGATAACTCCGGACTTCTAACCCAGTTTCTGCCACTCCACTTAATGTATCCACACTTTTATAATACATGGGGACTGCGAAAATACGTGCTAAATGTGCTTGGTAAATTGTAGTTACGACCATACTAGTATATGATAAAGACACGAACAATATTCTGATTGAAGATGTTCTTGGTTGATAGGCGGATAACTGCAGAAATATAGCATACACATACATGAACGGATTACTTTGCTTAAGTTCCAGTTCTTGTTCATTTACAACTTTTACGAAGCAGTGGAATGTCACTTGTTGTACAAACACAGATACTAGAATCATAATCCAGACAATCTCCTCAAACGATAGAACCATGGCTCTCGAAAGAGGAATTCGTCGTGGCGTTGGAATAGCAAATGACAGAGGAAATGTTTCTACCACTACACTATAGTCCATCACTTGAGTTTCGTTTATGTACAAGGGCATACTGTTGAGAAAGAACTCAGATTCTTCGATCACAATGTCATCTAGAACTCCATTCCAAGTGATATTGGCTTCATAAGATGGTCGTCTGCAATTTCTAGCGTTGATTGTAAAATTCAAATGGGTAGCAATGGCCGAAATCATATTGTAGTCAGTCCCGTCTTCAGGATCACGTTGATTTGACTCTTCCAACCATGGTTTGAACAGAACAAGAGGAAATTTATGAAATCCTCTGGTGTTCATAGTGTACCCATGTAAGTTCTGAAGTTTGTTTGGAAATATGACGTCATTTCCGAATTCTGAATTACTTTCTGTGCACTGATCGTCTTTCAGTATCTGAAACACAGTTCCATTGCTACCGTCAATGTCGGTGATAAAAGGATTGAAACTGACAGCACGAACTTGCATTTCAGAACAGTTACGGCACTTCTTTGAAGTGTTATTTACGAACGCAAATAGCACAGCATTTAATAGTTTGTGAGACCACGCATGTTCAAGTGTGAATTTTAACTGTTCATTTGTTATTGCCAAGTCTGTTAAAATAATAAACACTTTACTCCGCGGATTCCATTGGGTCAATTTCTCAGCCTCTTCTAAGTCAACAACAAATGAGATTTCGTTGGAAGATATGACGACAGCAACCTCACTACAAGCTTTACAGTTAGAAAATCTAAATTCTTGCTTTGAAGAATCTGGAGAAAGTGTTTCCATAACCACAGGAATTGTAAACCTTCTTTCAATATTTTGGACAACTGATAAACCAATTCCAAAATTCGTTGAGTCGATGATTACAGTTAATCTGCAATTAGAGAACACCTCGTTGCCTGTTGTGGAGATGCATGTCGCTAAATTAGTGTAACGGGCTTGCTCATCCTGATGTGTTGAATATAAGGCTTGAGTAATTGGCCAACAAGTCATGAAGATTAAAACCAATGATTTGAAATATCTTTCTGATCTTCTCTCCATGGTGGGGTATATTGATATCCTAAGGAGATATGAATAAACAATGGTTAACAATATTAGAAACAAACGTATGAAAAGAACATAATATGAAATGTTAGATTAAAATTTAATAAGTATTAATTCATAGAACAATATTTGAAAATACTTTACGTTTCACTGGCAAAAGGAACTGAAAATACCATGCATTTTATAGAAATGAAATACTACCAATTTCAAAGAGAAATGAAAAACCATAAATTTTACCAAGAAATTAAAGTATCATTAATTTCATAAACTAAACATTAAAATTATGTATATCCCACAAACAAAAGAAATGAAAATACCATAAATTTCATAAACAAAGCGAATTAAAATACCATAAATCTCATAATCAAAAGAACTGGTATACAACAAATTTTATAAACAAAAGAAATGCAACCCTCGTACCATAAAATTCCATAAACAAAAGAAATGCAAATCTCATTAATTCCATACACAAAGGGAATAAAAATACCATAGATTTCATAAACAAGATACACGAAAATAGCATAAATTTTATAAACAAAACAGAATGAAAACACCATAATTTTCATAGACAGAGGCAGCGAGAGATATGACAGGAAATAAACACAAAAAATACAAGAAATAATACTAGTATTTTTATAATGGATATTTAACAAAGAATTAAATCACTCATTCATTAAAATTCCGAATTGAATCACTCATTAAATACTTATATAGAAACTTCACCGCTGATTCTACCCTTTCCACAATTCACTATATTTTCTTCCACTCTTCTACTCAAGGCGTTTTATACTGAAAACATGATTCTTGTTAAGAACATTATTTTCCTCAATAAGACAGTTCAAATAAAATTTAAACTGGTATTAAATTGCTTGAGGTATGCTACTATCTACCTTATTGCAGATAATCAAAATCAAAATTTTTGTCTTCTGCAACTTTTCTGATTATGAGTAAAGGTATAAATTGTCGAAACTGTCTTCTTGCGTTGAGGGAATTGTGTCAATTTATTTTCAATGAGTACAAACCGAAATTAAATATCAAATTCAGATCTCATAGGGATTTTTTTTTAACTTCTTGGGAGTTTAATTGTAATCTCGAGAGATAGAAAAATAACTAAACAAGAATCTGAAAATAAAAAACTTGTAAGAATCTCTGTTGTTCGTAAGAACCGAAATGGAGCTATCAATACTTCAATCCTATTAAGACTGTGAGGTCTCTCTCTTCCCTAGTAGCACAGGATATAGGACCAATTTCGGCCTAACACTGGGACAACCTTGGTCGATATGGCCGATATTGGCCCAATATTTTGTGTTGGTAGGGTTAATACTTGTTGGTAGAATATTTTGATAGTTTTTGATTCAGCCATTTTGTATCCAACTCTTTCATTATAAAGCAAGAAACATGGAGAGCTGAAACGAGTCATTCGGCTCAAGTTTTTGGACCGAATCTATGGTTGGGATGCGGTCTGACCCGGTGACCCAATTTCGACCCGGTAACTCTAAGGCCAAAGCAGAGTTTTTAATTCTTCCCTTATAATAGATTGTTGCAATTGAAGTGTTTCTTTCAGAGGTGACCGGATCAAGACTGGGCCAATCGGGTTATTAGGGGGTGAAGTTTTGGACCGGGTCGCCGGATCACATATGTTCGAGTCAGGCCAGGTCACCAAAATTGACTGGATTTCAGCTTTGGAAACGTGAAGAATTTCCAGTGTTGTTGATAAGTAACTTGGTTATTTCTTACAACAGGTAAAATTTATGAACGCAAGCACAAGGACACTGTTGACTGTAAAAGCTTCAGAATTTTCCCACTGATTGATTTTTCTTTACCATAAATTTTAAAACCAACTAACTAACTACTTGCAATTGTTGAGTAATTTAATATCGAAAATAATATATATCTTTTCCAGGGTATCCCTCAGTTTTACTTGACCAATGCCGAGATGGTATCTTAAGAAAGGCCCCTGCCGATACATTCCCGTTCCGATAGCTCCAACCGTACCTGAGCCAAAGATGCCAAAAAACCATCAAGAAAATTCAAATTCAAACTTCATAATAACTAGCTGAGCCTTAGTTAATTAGGTGAGAGTAAAATTGCTCGCTTCAAAATTAATTTTAACACGTTTTTATTAATTCGCTTTCTTGTCTGTCTGTTCGATAGATTATTAACTCGCTTTCTTGTCTGTCTGTTCGGTACAAATTTTGCAATCGATTTTAAACTAACTTCCCGATGAGCTAGAGACTGAAAACTTTAAACATAGCTCAGAACTGAATGATAATGCAATATTAACTTATAACATTTTCAAAAAGTCGCCATCTTGGATCCAAAATGGCCGCCAAACCCATTGTTGTATAGAATACACAGTCTAAACAACTAGAGCAATAGAAACGAAATTTGGTATAAGGGTACACTATCACTAATAATAGGTTACAAAAACATTACCAAATTTCTCCAAAGACGCCATCTTGGATCCAATATGGCGGACACAAAAAATAATTTTCTACGCCGTTTGAGCCAGATATACGAAATTTGGCATAAAGGTGTGTTATGAAGAGTAGCTTAGGAAAATATTACATTTTGAAAAAATCGCCATCTTGGATTCAAAATGGCCTCCCAAATATCATTTTCCACACCATTCGAGATAGAAAAATGAAATTTTAAATGAAGGTGTAAGTCCTGAGTAAATCACCATAATATAATAAAACGTTAAAACAATCGCCATCTTTAATCCAAAATGACCATCAAAAACATTTTTCAAACCACTGAATCTAGAGAAACGAAATTCGGTATAAAGGTGTATGACCAAGAGTTGGTTATAAAAATAAAAAATTATAATAATAAAGGATTTTAAAATACACGCTTCTTAAAAGAATAATAATAAATTGAATTAATCCTATGAATCGGAAAATAAAAGCGTGGGTGTTCTTAGATATTATGATTTTATGATAAGGTAAGCAAGAGCACCCACGCTTTTATTTTCCGATTCATAAGATTAATTCAATTTATTATTTTTTACTTTTTAGTCCATCTTAAAAAGCGTGTTTTTTAAAAATCCTTGTGTAATTATTTTTTTTACGGAGGAAGCGTATTCTTCATTAAAAAAACTTTCAAAAGATTTAGTAGAAAGCTGAACAACCATTTAACCATTATACATTGAATAAACGTTTGAAAAGGCCAACGTTTTATCAACTATGTGCTACTAGGCTGTTTTGCATTATGCACACGAGGTAAAGGAGTCGGTTAAGTGCTCGACTTTTACTCGGGAAGACCCAGGTTCGATTTTCGCTGCCTGCCACCCTGATAAGTTTTCCCATCCCTAAATGCTGGGATGATAAATTAAATAAGGCCAGGGTCTATTACTTCCAAAATCCTTCACCTTGTTGCTATTGTTAGGTAGGCTCTGTATACAATCAATGGAAAATGATCAAAATTAGACTTATCTGGAGATCGTTTTTTTAATGAACAAATATATTATACTCGAATCCATTAGAAACAAGGAAAAAAAAGTTTCGTATCAATTAAAGAGTATCCCCTATTTTTGAGTGGTAATGCTCGCTGCCTTGTTATCAGGGGGCCCGGGTTCGATTCCCGGTAGGGAAAAAAGTGGTTCGGAGCCCACGTTCAACTGTAGGACCCCTCCTTAGGACGCCATCTGATGGTGAAAGGCAAACAATCATCGGTGTTCCTTGCCGAGGGGCCATCGGGTCAGGACTTGCTTTTCGGCAGAACACCATCATCATCATCATCAACTTAAGGCTGACCTTATGACAACGTATAGTACAACCAGCGTGAGTTTTTAAATGGAGAAAGCTAAGTCAAATGAGAAGGACCTGTTAGTTTAAAAGTCACCTAAAATTAAAAAAGACCGTAATAATCGAAGTTACTGAACTCAAAATCTGAAGCTTGCGCTAAAGAAGAAAAGAGAGACAGACAGGCATGCGAACTTAAAAAGAGAAATATATATATATGAGCTCCTGCGTAGCCTAGTCGGTAGCGCGCTCGACTTCAGTGCGAGCGGTCCCGGGTTCGATTCCCGGTGGGGGTTAAAAAATTTCGGTGTTGACCCAGCATCGTGAGGACAATTGGGGAGCTGCTGTGAATAAAATACAGTGGCGATCACAGTGAGAGCTTCAGCTCTCCTCTCCCAACCCGTCTGGTCAGCGTGGGAGTAGTAGACCAACTCCTCCCTTCGGGGAGAGGCCTCATCCACTAGTGGATTGAATATGGCTGTGATTTATATATATATATATATGGGAGGAGACCCCTTAATTCCACTTGCTAAGGCTTAAGGGAACCGCCCGGGGTAGACGCCTAATGTCCTATCCATACGTTCACGTTGTGGGGCCTGTTAGTACCCAAGCAACTGCTTGGCGAACGAACATGGATGGGCTGCTCAGTGCTCACCAACCCGCATTAGCTGACAGCGTGGTGAGTCAAATGTCAGCACTTCACCTTTCTTTACACATGATGGTACAAGTAAGGAAACAGCCTGGGGAGAGGACGGAATGCAGCTGGCAACGGCAGCGGTCACTCCTGAAGGAAGTCAGAGGGTCAAAATGCCCGGGTTTGGACTGTAGACTGCCAGGACACTGACACGGCAACTCGAACGGACCTATACGTGGCGACTCTCAACTGTCAGTCACTTGCAGGAGAAGAAAATTAGAAGAATTGCAGAATGAACTCAAGAGGATTAAGTGGGACATTATAGGACTATCAGAAGTGTGGAGGAAGAATTAAGAACAGTTGAAACTACCGTCGGGGCACACGTTCTACTTTAAAGCAACAGAAAATGGAAAACCGACAGGCGTTGGCTTTATAATTAATAAAGACCTGAAGTCACGGATCACAGAAATTGAAGGAACTTCAGATAGAGTCGCACGTGTAGTAATAAAGATAAACAACAGGTACAGTATGGAAATTATACAAGTGTATGGTCCAACAACCTCACATTCGGAGGAGGAAATGGAAGATCTATACGAAGAGATACAGAAGATTTTGGATAGTAGCAAATCGCATTACAAAATTGTAATGGGAGACTTCAATGCGAAAGTAGGAACCAAGCAGAGCAGTGACACGAAAGTGGGAAACTTTGCATTTCGCAAAAGAAACAAGAGAGGAGAGAAGTTAGTGGAATTCTCAGAAGCCAACAGACTGTTCATTTCCAATATATTTTTCAAGAAACCACCCCAGAGGAAGTGAACATGGAAAGGTCCAAATGGGACCAAAAACGAAATAGACGACTTTCAATCGAATAACAGGGCAATTCTGCAAGACGTGTCTGTTCTGAACAGTTTCAAAGTATCAAGTGATCATAGGATGGTGAGATGTAAGCTGAAACTAAATACTAGACTTGAGAAAAAGAAGCTTTTCAGAGGAAAACCGCCAATTTTTAGATCTGGAAAATCTAGCAGAAAACAGAGAGACGTTCGAGATAGAACTAAGCAACCGATTCAGCGTCCTGGAAGAGTTAGAGGATGAAGAAGACATCAATAGCAGAAATAAAATACTGACCGAGATAATAAGAGAGACAGCCAGGAAAATAGCAGGCACCAGAAAGAAAAGAGAGAGTAAAATCTCAGAAGAAACTAAACTCTTGATGAAGAAAAGAAGGGAAAAGAAAGAAGAGGAAAATTACATAAAAAGGATTGAATACATAGAACTAAATAAAACCGTAAGGAAGAAAATAAGAGAGGATGTACGAAGATATAACGAAAATCTTGTTAGAAATACAATCGAGGAGAACAAGAGCCTGAAGAAAACCAAACAGCAGCTCATGATAGGGAAAAAGCAAATAATTGCAGTTAAGAGACCAGACGGGACCGTAACACGAAATAAGGAAGAAATTATAAAAATATTTGAAAATTTCTACAGAGAATTGTCCTTGCACTCCGAAGAAGAGCTGGAAATGAAGACTCAGAAGAAAATGATGTCCATGTCCCAGATGTAATGAAAGAAGTGGATAAAGTAATTCGAGGGATGAAGAACGGAAAGTGGCCAGAAGAAGATGGACTCACAGCGGAGATGTTTAAATGGGGAAGTAAAAACATGAAAGAGGAACTTGCTAAATTATTCTTAATGTGCCTGAGGAAGAGAGAAATACCCAGAAGTTGGAATAATGCTGTTATAATTTTGTTGTACAAGAAAGGGGACAAAGAACGCGTCGAGAACTACAGAGCAATTAATTTACTGTCAGTCCTATACAAAATTTTCACCAAAGTTATTTTGAATCATATTGAACGAGACTTAGATTTTAACCAGGGAAGGGAACAAGCCGGATTTTGTCGTAGATTTAGCACAATGGACCACATACAAACATTGAATGAAGTTATGGAAAGGACTAATGAATATGAACTTCCACTATGTTTGGGATCAATAGATTTTGAAAAAGCTTTCGATTCGGTCTCCTTGGCAGCAGTATTTAAATCACTTGAACATCAAGGTATCGAAAATACGTACATCAAGCTACTACGAAACATTTATTCGACTGCCACATCTGTTATTAAACTACATCAAGAAAGTAAAAATTTAAAGTTGGAAGAGGGGTAAGGCAAGGAGATTCTATTTCTCCAAAACTGTTTTGTGCGGTCCTGGAGAGAGTGTTCCAGAATTTAAACTGGGATGAAGTTGGAATTAAAATTATTGGCGAATATCTTCATCATCTACGGTTCGCTGATGATATTGTCCTGTTTGCTTCAAGTGCAGAAGAACTACAAACCAGAATGGAAGAACTGAGTAACGAGAGTTCGAAAATAGGCCTTAAAATGAACTTAAGTAAAACAAAAGTAATGTACAACCAACATGCTGCAAAGAAGGAAGTGAAGATTAACGGAGAGACAATAGGCATAGTTGATGAGTATGTTTACCTAGGCCAGCTCAAAACATCGAATGCTAAGTTGACTGATGAAATAAATAGAATGGCGTGGAGTTCGTTTGGAAGACTATACTTTATTTTCAAAAGCAAACTACCAATGTGTCTGAAGCGTAAAGTTTATAATCAATGTGTCTTACCTGTGATGATGTACCGCTGTGAAACTTGGACATTGAATGCGCAAACGACTCAAAGATTGAGAGTCACACAAAGAGCAATGGAGAGATGCATGCTAGGAATAACCAGGAGGGACAGGAAGAGAAATTAATGGATTCGCGCACAAACATAGGTAGAAGATGTAATCAAGACTGCGAAGAAGCTGAAGTGGAAATGGGCTGGTCACATAGCTAGACGAACAGATGGAAGGTGGACGACAAATGTACTACATTGGATTCCTAGAGAAAAGAAACGACCGAGACAACGTCCAAATGCAAGATGGGTAGATGAAATCAAGCGTTTTTCAGGAGCTAAATGGATGAGGATATCAGCAGACCGAGATATGTGGAAAGAAAAGGTGGAGGCCTTCATCCAGCAGTGGATAGAAAACGGCTGAATATGATGATGATGATATGTGTGTGTGTGTGAAAGAGAGAGAGAGAGAGTGAATGTATGTTTTTTTTTCATATTTTTAAAGATACTGAACAAATGACAAGCTATAATGAAATTTTGGAAAGCGGCCTGTAATTGCGTAGGCGTAGGAGCTAAAGTAAACAATGTCAAAATATCATATCATTTATACACATTCACAAGTATTATTGGGGCCGCTTTCTAAAATTTCCTATTGCCTGTCATTTGTCTAGTATCATTAAAAATATGAAACACACACACGCAGCTTAGGTACTGAAGCCTCTTAAGTTCTCCAGAAAAGTATATGTACTATTTAAAAAATTACACAGAAGAGTTGGATTTCATGACTCCGCTTCGATATATTTAAATGAAGAAAAAGAATGCTACTTATATTAGCGAATACATCATATACACATATTATGTTCGTTATAAGTAATGGTGGTAGCTCAGTGATAGGCCAAACCACATAGCAAGCGAGATGCCTGGTTCGGTTCCCACTAAGGATCATCAGGGAAACAATTTTTATATAGTTAAAAAAAAAGGAAAATTTCTCACCCACAAGACTTGAATAACAAAACGTGTAACTTCCAAGCTACAAAATATCCGCATCGTTAGCACATATCATCTTCACAACGATTTCCGACCATCCTTACTAATGACGCTTATATGCCTACTCCAGTTCAACCACCAACATACTGATTGTGGTTATGATTATTAATTGCCACGTTGCGATACACTCGTTAAAAATGTCCATATATTCGAAGAACGATTAGTCAACAAACATGCAGAAGTATTTGAACTAGTTACATACATAACAGAATGTAAATAATATGTACAAAAATACAACAAGTCTTCTGTCCTTGATATTTTCGATCAAGCTTCTACCAATCAGCAGTGTCAAGTACATGGGACTGAGGACGACGCCTCCGAATTACAATACACGACAAAACTAATCCATCCAAAGTAAATATTTTGAAATTGGATTTATATCTTGTTTATACATTGGAAGGAACAGGAAAGAATAACATTTCATTAGAAAAAAGCTTGCTGTAGTAATAAACATGTGACAGTAATTAATCAGCGCACAATAGGAGCATGCACGATAAAATTCAGTTGTACGTACAAATTATGACTTATGAAATAATATTTACTTTGTAAACGTCTTGTTTATGTGTTCTATACTTTCAAGATAACCATAGCTTTGTTTTTAGGAAACGTGTTTTGTTTTTCTTCTTCTTCTTTCGTATAAACACATCCATCCTGTAGAGCATTATGGCATTAAACCAATTATGGTATTATGACTCAATATTTTCATCTGCAAAAACGAAGAGTATTTTCGACCCTTGACATTAACGTGGCAATATCTACAATTATGACCTTGACGTGGAAAAGAGGTGAGCGCTTGCTTTCTGTGCGCATGTCACTGGTTCAATTCCCGCCGCGGTCCATTGATCGGAGTAGCTCAGAGCCTACTTTACCAAAAAAAAAACTCTAGATCGCGCTCTTGAAAACTCACCAGGACGTTAATAACAATTCAACGGTCGAACATCCTGCCTTAGGTTTCCCAGTGTTTTCCCTCAGTTTCACCATGCAAATGCCAGGATGGTACATTGGCTAAGACCCTGGCAGCTACCTTGCTCGTCCTCTCTCCTACCCTAACCCGGCTTGGCCAAAGATGCTTAAAGGTCATTAATAATTTTCAAATCGTCAATCGATATAGTGTAAATTTATAACTAATAAATTCTACCTAATTTATAATTTACTAGTTGATATGCGCCGAGCCACCTAGAGCGTGGGCCTTCCATTCGGGAGGTCCTTGGTTCGATACGAGCGGCCGACTATCTTCACATTTTTTCTGTCACACCAGGCAAATACCAGGATGGTATCTTCAACTTAGATCCTGGTCGACTCCTTCCCGCATCCTTTCCTCTGCCATATTCCGGCCGAAAGACATAAATAAATTAAAATTCTCACTAGCTGATATGCACATTCATTCAAACGGTGTTCTTGACAGTTTGGGGCAGTATACTCTCTCCGTACGGATTTGAGGATCCACTTTTCATACTGTAGTTATTATGTCTTTATCTCGTCAAATGAAAGATCTATGAAAATTGATACAAAAAGGTCTAACCGAGTAAATTTTGCAATCATTTTTCCCTTAAGTTTTTTTTTTCTTTCTTCTTTTAAAAGGGCAAAACAGGTATCTGTATTGTCATTGTCCAGAATATCCAACTTTGCGGCTAAACGTTGTAAATTTTGTTTGTTCGGGATTTGCGAGAAGGCTATGATTGAGATACTGATAGTACAAGTGTTGTGAGAAGAAGCTTCCAATAAATATCCGTCTCGCGACAAGAGATACTCAATCCTCATAAGTCAGTGCCAGAGCTGAGACCAGGACACTTTAGGTGACCCGGTCTGACCCGAGTATAGGTGACTCGAAGACCCGGTCTGGTAAATGTAATTAACTGGGAATGTTGGCGTCGTACTTGTCGTGATCTGGGGTCCCGGTCACCTCCGAAAGGAACATTGTTCAAACGCAAGGAAATAATAAAAAAAAGCTTTGCTTTGTTCTCCGGGTTACAAGGTCTAAATCGGGTCAGACCTGGTCCGAAGCCTAGACCATGTGACCCGGTGACCCGTTTCAGCTCCGGTCGGTGCAAGCAAGACGCTAGATAAGAGCCTTAGGACTACCAGACAGAAAAATCAAAAGAACAGACAGCAAGAATCGAAGTCAAGGGCAGTCAGTACTAGTACGTGAAAGTCAAAAAAGGAGGACATGGGAAAAAATATTCATAACATGTAATTTACGTCCGAAATCACTGTAGTATTTAGAACGTACAACTTACCTTAGAGTTCTGAACTTCTGCATTTTGGTCAACAGTTATTAAAAATAGCAAGGGATCTCGAGTCTCGATTCTATCTTGAAGAACTAAAGGGAATATTACTACTACTTCAGGACATTAGTGACTTCATCCTCCAGTAATTTCTTGTGTTCTAATACCTCTGTGTTCGATGATAATCACAATGCTTGAATTGCTAATTATTCCTTGAGGATTACAAATGAAAAACACAAATAAATAAATTAGCAATTATTACATCGATATTGTTCACGAAACGGATCGATATTTTTCGCGAAAAATTCCCGAATGACTGTTAATATATTATCAGTATTAAAAAAAGCAGTATGTGTTTTCCGAATGCTATTATGACGCGTAACTTACTTACATCTTACCACTCACATCTACGAAAGAAATGCATTGTTTGTAAGGATATAAAATAACCACACAAAGTCCGGAAAACCCAGAAAATTAACACTCTGATAGTAATTGTATTTTCAGCACAAATTTAAACTTAATATTCCATATGGGGGTTGTTCAGTGCAAGCGTTCTCTACCCTTTATATATATATAAACAGAATTAAAAAAAGCAGTATGT
>JAGDQP010005658.1:0-27210 GCA_022664845.1 Lepisma saccharinum
AAGAACTGATAGAAACAGACCTTTTCTCTTGTCTTTCATGCGTAACGTTAGTGTTCTATGAAATTCATTAAGAAAGAAAAAAGAAAGAAACCATGGGTTTTAAAATTCATTTTTGTTTCTCCATATTCGGTAAGGATCTTTTCTATTGGACAATTTGAATTAAACTTTTCAGTACCCTTCAACTAGTGGCCCACCTAAAATATAAATGGTGTTAGGTTTCCTATTTTATTGTTTGAAATGGGACTCTTAAGTTTTTCATTATTTGCTACATACTACAAGAAATCATAAATATATTTTTCAGAACCCAGGATATGTGATAATGTTTTCTGTTAAAGAAAAGAAAATTCCAACCCTTGCTCGCTCACTCACACTCTCTCAGAATCACACACCGCCGACTCAACGTTAGTTGGGTGGCCTATCTTGTAGGCTTAGAGAAAAATCGTGTATAACAAAGTCATGTGAACATTATTTTGGCCATGATAGTACATAAATATGTAACAAAAACTAATGAAATATGTAAAATAAAATGTAACATCAAATAAACCAAATATTTATTGCAGGGATAACATTTGCTTATCCTTTTCAAATATAAAATGACGATCTAATTATGTTCTTGATAATTCACTATCAGGTATTTTCCCAAATTATCCACGGCCATAGATTACCGCCGATCAGAAAGGATAAACTTGTGTGATGAAAATGACCTTTTCACGTCGCAAGTTGTCAGTGGAAAATATTTACTGGGGCAAGTGGTCTTGTCATGCTCATTTCGACGAATCTGGGAATCTCCTGTTTCCTTTTGGAAACTCCTTGCTTATGCATTGAACAATTTTGAAATATGCATTTTTGTACAGAGTACGTTTGAAGTCTTTGACGGTACCATACCGCCTCGGTTCTACTGTTAATGGTATTGGAAATATCATGCTTTAAAGTTCTTTTTTTAAAACATTTTCACCAGCCTATAACGCTGAAACGATACATTTATGCACCCTCAATGGTCTATACTTTTTTTTTCATTATTTTCATATCAGGAATTTCGTGAGGTACTTTTGTTGATGTTTTGCAATATCTGTATATTCTAGCTATCTTGATCGCGATTTTTCTTAATGTAATCCAAAAGCACAAGTTCAGAAATAAAATTGCAAAATATGCAAGTTTATGTAAAATCAAGACAAAAAATGTATCATAGAACAAAATATGTAAAATAAAATTCAAATATAATGATACAGTTCATGAACATTTCTTCCGTTCTACATGCCTGCAAATAGAATATGTAATTACATAAAAATCCTAGCTCTACTAATAAAGCTACATGTTTTCTAAGGATAGGGATAATTTCTAAGCTTAAATTCACTTGTGGATGCAATATTGAAAAATCTGTAGATCTACATATAAATCTGTAGACCTGAGAAGGTCAGTTCTGTAATCGACCGCTAAACTTCTAGTCTGCGCTAAGTTGAGGCCAACTCTGATTTTGCGTACGGTACCCTCATTGGCAAAAATCAGACTTGGACTCAACCAGAAGTTTAGCGGTCGATTGTAGAACTGACCCGAAGACTTTATTTTGTGGGCCTCTGCCTGTAACCAACTAGCCCAGCCTTATCTACAAGCCGTACCAAGAAAGATAAACTCTTTAAACCTTGGCTCTACCAGTGAGTGTTCAGCATACCTGATGACGCGTTGGTACCGACCTGCCATCTGGCGACGAAAGTTATGGTGCAACCTATATGTATACTCACCTTGATTGTTACTGGCCTTATTTTATGATACTTTTGAGGCAATCGTCTAGCATGACCAATCGCAGCTAAGGAAAACCTTCTTCAGGTTACCCAAGGCATTTGAGTCCGAATATTTCTTCTTAAGAAGCGGGAACGATTTTACTGTATGTAACATTACTTTTAGTCTTTTCCAGTAAGAATACTTCTCCAGAAAAGAAATGTATGAAGAAGCGGTGAAATATTCTATTGAGAATACCTTTCTCACAATCGTGTAGTAGGACGTACCACAAACAAAGGATATAAGTTTAAATTGCACACAGAAATTAGTTTAAACACCAGACCGGTAATAAAGAGACCAGCCTTTAATTTGCCACTACCCCAGCCAGCAATTTCCATGACAATTTCCTAACGTATACCCACGCACAAAGCATTTATGTAAAAAGAAAATGATGTCGCGGATGAAACAATGCTAACCCTCATTTTAAAAAATGAGTACAGAATGCAATAGTATCACTCATGTGAACTGAACTGTGGAATGAGTTCGAGTTAAAACAAGAGATGGATGTTTTCCCATAAAATAAAGCAATTTGTTTTATGGGAAGCCACATATGCCGGCAAGAGTGAATGAATTTTCCGAACGTAATATCTCAATTCATGCTCAATGTTGGTTATCATATTTTCTCCCATGCCCTTCATATATCAATTTATAAGTCTACGATACATAGAGCATACAGAATATATTAGGCAACATTGATTTCACTATCTACTTAAAATACCACAAAATCTATTATCATTGTATTATCTCCAGGCGAAGTAGATATTGTTTCTGGTTAAAGGGTAAACAAATAAAACATGAAAAGTAGAAAATTGTAAATAATTTTCAGTGTGCCCCCTACATGTAGGTGTGCTCCTCTATCCTTTCATATGGAATTAAATGGTGCAGTATCATGGAATGACTGACATAAAATCATTATAATTGTGGGGGTGAGACGAATTCTCATCTAATTTGGTGTGACAAAACCCAGTCTGTGCCTATATTCTGATAGAGCATATGTCTCACAGAGATCAAAACTATTCTCTCATTTCTTAAATCCAGTATTAGCTGTCTTGCTGATATTTTGAGAAATAGAGCTTCAGATTGTTCACTTTTGTACATATGTTTCTTTAGTTCACAATGGTTCGTGGTGTCCTCAAATCTTGCAACGATAATTTAACTCATTTCCCGATCTAATACAATCATAAAATTTTGCACATTGACGTAAATCTAGTGACAATACAATATTCCATTGTTACTTCTATATATTTCAATATATCGTAACTAATAATTTTAAAACCATGTTTTAATATATTTAAAATATGGACTTCTTTATCCTAAAATAAGTACTAGCCTGCAACGATGTTGGGTTTTGACTGGATGCAGAACATTTTAGGATTTGGGTCACAAAACATTTCCTTGAGAAAAAGTATGCGAACACTGAAATAATTTTAAAAATAGTTAAAAATCTTTTAGACATACTTTTCTTTAAAAATTCGTACTAAAAGTAAAAAATAATAATTTTGTTTATGCATGACGAGAAAAGCATGGTGTGCGCCAATTCAAAAATTTATAAAGTGTCTGTATATGAAAGCGCGCCCGAAGCTTTTCTGTTTAGTCATACATAAACAAAATTAGTTTTTACTTTTCATGATGAATTAAGAAAAGTATGTCTTTAAAAGATTTTTTCTTACTTTTTAAGATGAAATTGTATTATATCAATTTCGTAGGTACCCTTTTAATTTGGACAGAATGTTTCAGTTATTTTGTTCACAGCTAATAGTCCGGAAAATGTTTGTCCCAAAGCTTTGAAGAAAATTAATAATTAAGAATATAAGTGCATATGCTAACTAACTAACTAACTCTATGGTTTACGGAACTCACAAGTTCATCACTGCAGTAACAAACGTTCGCCATTGGATTCTATCCAGGACAATATCAAGCCAGTTTTACCACGAACACCTACTTCTCGAAGATCCCTTCTAGTATTGTTCTCCCAAAGATGTCTAGGTCTTCCCAACGGTCTCTTTCCATCTGGCTTTCCAACCAAGATAGAATATAATCTTCGTTTTTCCCCCATCCAGCTGCATGGCCTGCCCACCTCAGTCATCGCGATATTATTATTCTTACAATATCTGGTGAATTGTACAGTCCGTGGAGTTCATCATTATGCAGTGTCATCCATTCTCCAGTCATCTCGTCCCGTTTTAATAATGAAGTTATAAGGGCGTATGCAGAACTTAATAACTTCATTATCAAAATCAGTGCAGAAACTATCTTTAAGCGGTATCAACTTGAAACTTTGAATTGGAAATTGGATTTTTTTTTCTTTTTTTGGAAAAACCTTTGAATATGGAAGAATTTTAGGACAGCAACTTTTGTAGAACTAATGCTATGTCTTCAGCTTCGAGAGGTTCGTGCTGAAAGCTAGCTTAATTGGACTAGGATAGAATCTAATGGCGAACATTTGTTGCAGCAACGTTAAACTTGTAAGTTTCATGAGCCGGAGCAGTTAGAAGTTCTGTCCATCACCAATATTTCGGAAACAACTGCGTGCAGAGCCTTGAAATTAAATAATCGTCATCTTTGGGTGCTCTGACGAAAGCGGCAGGTATTTTCAAGGCAAGCTAATCCATTTGCATTTATCCTAATCTTCTACCTTTCATTTTGCCTCATCATATGACTTCCCAAATATTATGAAAGCTGAAATCGTCTTCTGTTTCCGTCAACCATGCGTTCAATTGCATCACATTTAGGGAAACAATGTCGTACAGGAAATACATTTAATAGACAATCCTAATTTAAAATTTTACTCACTAAATAATGCTTAATTTTTATTTTGCTGCAAACATTAGTTAATTTTAAACAAATTTAAGTGAAAACATCTTGATCCTCCTCTGTATGGAAGCTGGCTTAGGCTATGGAATTCCAATTCGTGTTTTCTACTGTCACTTCCAAACGGCAGAAAGGATAGGACTACTTTTAAATTGTTGGCAAGTGTGAGAATGTCATGAATGTCAAGAACGGCTTATAATTAAAATATTTTACAGTTATATAAAATTTCCTTTTAAAATCGTGTATGAAGCAACCGTTGATGTCATTTCTACCAAGGGTTTCGGTTATTTCTTTTGGGTATATAAATCTTTCCTTTTCCCATACTTATTCATGCCCATTCCGTGGGGAATACAAACAGAAATACATATCAAACAAGACTTAAAATAATAAGAAAAATAGGTTCGTCTGAAAGACAAGAATTATTGAATTTAATAAAAAACATTACCATACTCCTGTTCTAATACGAAAAATAGTTACGAAAAGTCAACATATAGAGCCGGTTGCAAAGACGCGGTTTAGACTTGATCGAAGTTGGGCCTAGGTTTAAACGTTAGTTTTTGTTGTAAGAAGAAGTTTCTAGCTTAAATTAGGATTCAAATTTAGCTCGAACTAACTCTTTAGGTGGTTTAAACTGAGTCTCGGATTTTACTACTCAAAAGTTTGAAGCAAGAAAAGAAAAGAAAGAGAGTAAATACATATAATTGCTTGATGAAACGATTAATATATAATATTGCACAACACACTTCAATAATTTTAAACTCCAAAAACTTGTTTAGAAGAACAGAAATGACTTAAATAAATGTCACGTAATCTTAATATGCAACGTAATACATGCTTAATGTGAAGTCTTTTTCTAGTTGACTAGTTCAGACGTCCAGCGAGCGTTGTACCGCGAAGTGTCGTAAGAAAAAGTGGAGTTAAGTGCAGTATAAAGTTTAATAGCGCTTGATATAATACAATTATATACATACTTTTTCAGCATAATATGGCAACAAGTATAGTGAATACAAATACACATTCGCTCGTACAAATACTCTACGCATTCATCTTCAAGAACTTAAGGTAAAAGTACGACTAGAATTTATACATGAGGCCATTAGGAGGCATTTAAGACTGGAACCGGACGAAATATTAAGTACTGAACCAGACTTTTACCTGAAAGCGATTTTTTTTAAACTAAAAATTAGACAAATAATGGATAGATCGTTAACAGAGTGTAAAGGGCAGATTCTTTACTGTATAGACAATCAACGGATTCCGCTGCCGGTCATATTTGAAACACAGAGACAATAGTGACGCCAGTGTGGATAATTCCATCAGAACTATCAGATGTCACAGAGCAGCAAGTTTTTAGTGGTTATGGGAAGGTGTCAAGAGTGTCTAAGATTTACTATCCAAATAAAACATACTATTATAGTGTATACATGGCTAAACGTTCGATTCATTTCAACGGATTATATGAACCAGTGCCGCAATATCTGACTATAGCAAATTTCAAAGTGCAAACTAGTACTCAAGGTACTTGGTACATAGTTAGGTAAAAAGGATTTGTCCAAGTTCAACAAAGAGGAATAACAGACTGTACCAAACGTAAAACTGATACAATATTGAAATGAGCAAATTGAATAAATTCAAAGATCTAACACTAAACATTGAATTTTGACAGACTACAAAAGGAAGACAAAACAAATGACATGAAATGCATTGCAAAGTTTACTTATATGAAAGGAAATATGTTTTCTAGTGTAAAAGGAACATCGTTTTGGAATGATTTCTCATGTGACATCTTCACAAAAGTTGGATATAGTTAATGTGTGTTACGAGAGTGTTACCACTGAGCTACAGAGTTCTTGTAGTTGATTGGGAAGGTAAATTATATGGTATGCTTATATATGCAAATGCTAAGAATTCGATGTCCATTCACTGACATTGTTGAAGTATCATGTTGACATTGTTTCTCATATGTATTCAATTCAAATTGGATATATTTTCTAGATGAATTTAAGAACGATAATAAATATTAAATGCTTTGATCAATGTCAGAACGAAACGGCCACTAATCATTTTAAATTAGCTATTTATGAAAGTATTCAGTTACGAGTATACATTCTTAATCTGTTCGCAACGTAACCGAATGGAAACAAGTCGGCAGACTTGGAAAGTGAACCTATTTGTGAACCCACATAAATACATTAATTTCTTGACTAATAAATTATATAAAGACAACATTTAAAACGTTGACATTGCGAAATCTCTTACCCTGTTATGATAATTTGAATGCCTTGGATCGAATGCTATAGAAATAACTACTATTCAATACATCTGTAGGGTAACAGGCAACGAAAAAGTGACGACTACGTAAATTCATCGCAAAAATGTATTTGGACTACCCCATACTTCTCTCGAAAGAAATGTTCTAGGGATCATTTTGTGTACAAGAGCAGTCTGCTTTGTATATTGATGCAATCCACATTGTGTTAGGCATAAAGAAGCAGTATGGGGAACAAAGTGAGTGGAACAACATTGGAAGAACTCACCTTAATTTCTAATTACGTGCGAGGGAAAAAGGAGCTGGGACGTACCAAGCTTTTTGGAAAGCTATGCTGTACTGTTGGATACATCATAAAGAAACATAAAACAGAGCAATTATTGAGGAATATAATCCCTTCTGGCCACACAAGGAAACTAACTGCCTGGAATGAAATATACATTCTTCATCCTGCGAACAAAACTCAATGAATTTATCATAAAGATTTGGTTACTTCACTCGTCCTGGACATACAAGTTAATGTTGTACCACAAAGAATCCAAAATTCATTGAAAAAAATTGGGATTCAGAAAATGTGTAGCCAGAAACAAAACATACATATCAGAAGAAAGCAGAAAGTTCTATGTTTCCGAGAAATATCGATATGAGTGCCTGGAATGTTGGGAAAAGTTTTGTTCAGGATCAGACTAAGATAAACTTGTATTGAAATGATGGATATCAGTACGTGTGGCGTAAGAAGAATGAAACTTTCAGAGAGCAGAGCATTGCTTCAATTGTTAAAAACGTTGAAGGGTCTGTTATGCTTTGGGGTTATGTAATTACTAATGGAGTAGACAGTATTCATACCCTGGATACACATCTTCTGAATCCCATTTTTTCAATGAATTTTGGATTGTTTGTGGTATAACATTAACTTGCATGTCATGGACGAGTGAAGTAGCCAAATCTGTAGCACTTAATTCTTGAGTTTTATTCGCAGGATGAAGAATGTAGATTTCATTCCGGGCAGTTAATTTTCTTGGTTTGCCAGAAGGGATTCTATTCCGCAATAATTACTTTGTTTTATGTCTCTTTATGATGTATCCAACAGTAGAGCATAGCTTTCCAACAAGCTTGGCTATGTCCCAGTTCCTTTTGCCCTCGCACGTAATTTGAAATTAAGGTGAGTTCTTCCAATGTTGTTCCACTTACTTTGTTCCCCATATTGCTTCTTTATGCCTAACACAATGTGGATTGCATCAATATACAAAGCAGACTGCTCTTGTACACAAAATGATCCCTACAACATTTCTTTCGAGAGAAGTATGAGGCTGTCCAAATACATTTTTGCGATGAATTTACGTAGTCGTCACTCTTTCGTTGCCTGTTATCCTACAGATGGATCGAGTGGTAATTATTTCTATAACATTCTATCCAAGGCATCCAAATTATCTAAAAAGGGCAAGTGATTTCGCAGTGGTCACGATACCGTCTGTTTTTCCTCCTTGTTGAACTTGTCCACATACCTTTTACCCGCTGTAGCTATGCTACCGGTACTTCTTCACAAAGTTACAATCGCATTTCATGTACTGATAACAACACAACATGAGTTCTTGTATATTGTACTCGTAGAGAATTACCACCTGAAAGGTAAACCTAATAGTGAGCACCGGTTTGTCCCTCCTGAAACTTCGGGCGCGATTTTCTTGCAGAATCACGACTCATAACTTTTCTTCGTACATAATACACACTTTCCAATGAAATTCGGCGCCAATAGATTCTTCAGCTTAATGTCAGAGAGATAATCTTTGTACGAATAGGTGCTAAAAGCCACGAGTGCCAAAATCCACAAATTATATCTGTTACCAAAAACCACGAAAATTTATTAGTGCTTTCTCGTTAGAAAATGTTGCAACGGTGTTTCGAAGACACTCCCTCCTTATATCTGTGTGTGGTGATTATATCCGTAATCAGAATAATTGTGTAGACAGTATTCGGGAAATCGCCGGAAAACTGAGCTATTGGTGCTCCTTGTCAATAACATGTTATATACAAAAAAAAAATAAAAAATAAAAAAATGATCCTTTACTTAAACTGCCAATACCACAGGGTAAGGAAGAACAATATGGATTTATTTTGAGTGATTTGTCTTTAGAACTTTGTGATGATATAAAGTCATATGTTTACACTTACCCATGCAGGAAGAGAAAGCAGTGTCGCGAAAAACTGAAGTTACAGGGGGAGGGAATACAACTCTTGGAACGGATTTTACTTGTATTGTTGATGTAGTAGCTGATGAAGTTAGAAAGCGACTGGTGAATTGCAAGAAGAAAGCAAGAGAAGAAATTTTGACAGCAGTAGCAGCAACCTTCAAGAACGATTTATCCCTCACCATCAATTAATAATTAGACATTGTTAGTTCTGTACCAACTTACTCAAATAAGAGACTTACATTCAAAATGGTTAGAAGGAAGACTACTGGGGTCAAGCCAGAGATTTTGGACACTATTGAGTTGAGATTTCCTGATGATTTACTTGTGTTTGAGGATGATACTTCGTTTCTTCAGTTTGACCATACAGAGTAAGAATAACGTATAATATGTTTTGTTTACGAAGAATTGAAAGCAGCACTAAAGAATAGCGAAGTTTGGTTTACTGATGGAACATTTCACAGCTGCTTAAAACGGTTTACCCAACTATACAAGATCCATGCTGACATTGGAAGATATCTTGAGTCAATATCAGCTATTCCAGTCATTTATGCATTACTTAATAATAAAACGTGAACATATAAATACGCTCTTTCAAGTTTGCGAAAACTTGTTCAAAATCTGACTCTCGTTCCATCATAAATATATATTTGGAACTGAGAGAATGAATGGGTGTTATTCCACTGTCACTGTTGTAATTTTATTACAACCAAAACTTATGAAGAAAAGTTCATGCTTTGAGTGTAACATTATCATATAATTAGTATGTTGAACAGTGGATAAATAGCTCGTGTATATCTCTTCGTGGTTAGAATACGTAAGGACAATAACATCGTACTGGAAACCCTATGGAATGGTTGTAAAACAAAATAAATAAAGTTATGTTGAAAAACATCCTAATATTTTCAGTTGTAAAGACATTGAAAGAAGTTGCGTTACAGAACTATCATTCTTCCTTAAGGCAAGAAGCGTAGGGAACACCACAAAAGGTAACATCAACAACGTCAAACAGAATTAACATGCAAATCCAACATATTGTGAATCGATTTACAAGAAAAGATGAAATTCAAATGCGATTTAAAAAGGTTAGGTTACGTGTACAAGTTGCAATAAGGTGTGTGTGAACAGTGTTTTCATTTGTAAGATTTACTTGTTGCAAGTGTTACAGCGTTGCCATTTTTAATCACATATACGATGGGAAGTCGGAATCAGGAAAATAATCGTGCCTTTTGACACACTTGTTTAGATGCTGTTTCACATGACTCTGAAAATCGTACCTTTGATACGCTCAAAATGGTTTCCCAGTGATCATGTCTTTTGACACAGTGGCTTTGTACTTGGTCCAGCCTCGATCTTACTGTCAACGTGTTGAATGCTGATGAACTGAAGGAGTCTGATAATTAAGAGGAGAATATGCGTTGCGTAATGAAACCGATTCATGAGTACCATAGGATATGCGTGCGAAACTTTTGTATATTTTATGTTTCGTGCTCCTCCTATTAATTTTTCAACAACTCACCGTTAGTTTATTTTGGAATAACCTCGTATATATTTCATGTTTTGTTGTTACCTAACATACTATTACAAGCATAAATTCAATTGTTGCGTTTTTTTCTCATCTAGGACATCTTGCAAATAAATTAATTTATTAAGGGCGCCGTGTGCAAAGAGAAGTTCTGGTCTATTCTAACATAATCACAAATCACCTACAACGAATTAAAAAAAAAGAGTTATGCAGACTAAATGGAATAATTTTCTGTCTACAATGTTGTCTAAAAGCACTAGAATTTTGTGCGACAAAATGTCAAAATAAAACGCGTTAGTAAAAAGAAATCTTACCTCGTCAAGATTTCAAAAAATACATTTTTTTTTACCTGATTTCATATGATCTTTTAAAAAGGAATCTTATTAAAATTTGAGACTTCATAACAGTTTTGAGTGAAATTTAGCATTTTAGGGTTTTGAACTTGAATTGCCTACAGATGGTTTTGAACATGGGCGGATTTATGAGGGGGCATGGGGGCATTGGCCCCCAGACATGTCAGAATGACTTTAAAGGTTTTTTTTTTCCTAAACGATAGCTTTTAAAGTAATCCCCCGCTCCAGGGTATCCTAAATCCTCCCCATGGTTTTGAGAATACATTTTTCTTCTTTGAATATGACCGCAAAACCATGTGTAGTGAGGATTTAAGAGGATAAATATTTTTTGTGATATGTTATAGGATCACCAGGCGGTATATCATACAAATATATGAAACTGTTGAGTACGATGCTCTCTTATTAAAATGTGAACATTTGTTATTCTACGCAAGTAACGAGTGACATCATTTTCCTTTCTCTAATACATTTTTTTTACATGTAGAACACTTTCTTCGTAACACTTCCTTCTTTTAGTATTCAGGTATAATATCTATCAGAGGACTCATGAGAAACGTCGACCCCATGTAGGTGGAAGAAACGGAGAGAAAGAAGATCTATAAGATGTTAGTAGAAAACGTTGCAATGATGCGCATGGCTAAAAATTCGTATTCATAGTACAAAAGAGCGATGTTGTTCGCTGCGACAAGTGAGCACATAAGTTCAAATGACAGAGTATGAAAACATCAGTTTCTTCTTTTAGTACTCTGTACGTCATGGGGGCCACATATGATATATTCAATAAAATAAAAGTGTGGTCGAAAATGATCTTTATTCATTGAATATCGTAAAATCTGTAAATATGTCACCACATTGTTATTTAAAACACAAAACTTCAGACAGTACATTAACTATGGGGACTAGCTACAGACGTTTGGCTACATTTTAATACTCCAAAATTACTAGCAACACTTTAAATTTTTAGCATTGTTGGACCAAATTCAAATGATTTTACAGGAACATGCTACAATACTTTCATTATTGCATATAAAGTGATTTTCTTCTATCTTCCCATTTCCCTTCTACCACTCACGTATATATACACCCAAGCGTAGGACTACTTTTAATGGAATTAGTATTCTGTTTATCTTAATGGGTCACCAGATGCTCATAGTTACCCTTAAAACTAATATCCACAGTATTGGTAGTTTCTCGGCAGCTCAGTAGATGGCAGGCACTCTTACAGTCAAAATGTGTATGTCGAAAGAAGCAAAGGAAACGTAAAGGAGATATGATCTTGGCGAAACGAGTAAGAGAACGACGGAGTGAGGGAGAGAGAGAGAGAGAGAGAGAGAGAGAGAGAGAGAGAAAGTAAGTAAGTTTGCGCACGAGCCTCTGTGTTCTCGCAGTGAATCATTTTTAGAAGTTTCGATGAAGCCAGCGAGGAATGAACCAAAAAGATAGAGAATATGATAGATATAAGACGTAAATCACAAGACGTAATGGGCAAGAATTTCTGCTACAGAAGTTGGACGTAGGCACTTCCATTTCTAACTATCTTCATAGTCAGCTTTCGTCCAAACATTTATTATGAAACTCTGAAAACGGGGAAGAATTTACACAGATAATAATAATAAAGGAAAGTAAAGAGGGAAATGATTAGGGAAAGATTGATCCTTAGCGCTTAACTATATGAAAGGGAAAAGGAAGGGATGACACATTTTTCTTAGCGGATTTGTCAAATTTAGATTAGTGCGTACGCAGATTGAAGATTAATTGCTATATATAATACCGCCTAAATAGATCTATTAATCATTCTATATCATTTGAATTGGAAGATCGTTCCAAATGTAATGTTGCTCCTATCGAAAAATAGCTCGAAATCGAATATTGTTTAGATCCATAAATCTCTTAATTTGAACGTCGATCATATCGAAACGTTTCATACCGATATTTTGATGTGTTGATTTTTCTACATATATTTTGATACAGCAAAATATCGGTTGATGTACTGTATATATCGATAAAATTGCCCAGATGTTAATAGGGTCGCCCGGGTGGTCGTGCGGTCTGCGGTGGTAGGCCAACGGCTCGAAGGTCCCGGGTTAGAGTACCGGCAGAGGCATGGGTGTGGATTTTAATAGCTAAGGGGCGATTCGTGACGGGCCGAAGTTCAAAGTTACTAACTAGACTGGTCCATATAAAAATAAAGTTTATCAAAGTATGTTAATATGGTTGTTACCTGTCTCGGATTATCCAGATTGATGTATGTTTTCTGTCCGGGATCCCGAAAAATGTAATGTTGTGCTGAAATTTCCGAAATTGCTTTCCAAAAATTTGTGCGAAAATGTAGTAGATTTAAGTTAGATACTTGTATAACGAACGAAGTCAATAAATACGAATTTATCTTGACATATTTATGCGAAGTACTGACATCTTTGGCTACGCCCACAAATTTTCAATATTAAACAACAATACCACAATATTACATCAGAAGGCACACGAAAAAGCAAACCTAACCAAACTCCCGGAGTTCCTTTTGTGTGCTTTGTTCATATTATCAGAATAGGCACGTACTTACTCAATATATTACGTGCTGAATATAGTTTCCGGCAATGACTATGCATCATTGAGCCTCTTGTAGGCTTCTCCGCTTCACGACGTATCTTATCTATCTTTGCCAGTTGGGTGTTGATCGTCGAAGAGTGCAGCTGTTATGCGAGTTAGGTTAAGTTGGACAAACACACTTTTAACCTTTTTAAACTCGCACATACGTGGTTTTTAATGATTTTTTCCGCAAAAAACATCAGTTTGTACTGAACACCCTTTTGTAAGAATAAAAGAGAGACATGTGCGCTCTTGTTTAAGAGATACAGATTTAAGCCTGTGGCGCTTAACATACATTATCGTATTACCCAAAAAAGGATAAAATACATGACGAACTAAAAGAAAAAGAGCGAAAACCAAATCCACTTAAACTGAGGACACTGTTAAAGAAATGTAAACCTGATAAATTTATGGAGGAAATATGTTGCTATTAACTATTTGTTTACCCAAAAGAAGATTTAGCCTCCTTCTTGTTTACCCAAAAGAAGATTTAAATATTAGAAGAAAAACAAATCCTAAAAGAGAATCATACGTATAGATAAAATATTGCAATTTCGTTAATACTCATGTTACAAATACATAGTTTAGAAATTAAAAGAGGAATCCTGAAGGGAACATAACTAGTAATAGGTATATTCTGAGTTCCTAATACAAATTTATTCGTACTGAATTCCTGAAACAAAACTACAACTAAAACTGGAATTGAACATTTCTCGAGAACCTCTTTGAAATCGATATGTATTCCTATCTAATTGAAATGATGATTTTAATGGATGTATAAGCATTCTAGAAGTTGAATAGCATGATAATTACCAAATTGATTCCTCTTTCAAAATGGTTTAGACAGCATTTTTTAATTTGAAAGGAGGACCAATATAAGTACAGTACAAAGAGTTTCCTTAATTATGGAAACAAGCTCCAATCACACCGAGAAAAGAATCAACGGTTAAATTCCATTTAGAGAATTGTTTTTGTCATTCATGGAAACCTACGTTTTTTCTAAAAGGAAACGTCCATAAGGGAAATAGAAAACAGTTTCTTAAGGCCCCTCGTCACTCCCTTCCTCACTTTCAAAAACATTTTCCAAAATCTAATAGCATTATCAAAATTTTAAGAAAATAGCGTTCTAGCACTTACACATTACTATGAAATACAACAGACTGCGATCTCGAGATCTTGTCCATTGATGACTGATTGTCAAAGATTGTGATATCATTATTTAATTGACAACATATCACTCATCAATGGACAAGATCTCGAGATCGCAGTCTGTTGTATTTCATAGTAATTTGTAAGTACTAGAGCACTATCTTCTTAAATTTTTTATAATGTTATTAGATTTTGAAATATTTTGAAAAATGTTTAAAAAGTGGGGAAGGAAGTGACGAGGGGCCTTAAAGATGATATGTAGACACATAAGACAACTGTAAGTTTACAGATAAAACTATTTGATTTTTGTAGTTTTGAAATTTCTATTATTTCTGTCTAAAATTATTTTGCAGTTGTAAAGTTTCCCTTTCATACTATTTTACAGTTGAAAGGTTTGTTGGTTTTAGCGCTGTCCTAACTATTTTCTTGACTTTCGATTCGGATTCTTTCGTTGGTTTATTGTCTCCACTATTGATCCCTTCTCCTATATTCTCTGCCGCATTTCCTCCTAAAGAACATTTTGCGCCTACTTGTATTTTTTCGTTAGGATCTATCCTCCATGTATACATTTTGAAATGTTCGAAATTTATTTCTCGTTCTTTTCTTAAAGTCCACATTTTAAGTTGGTGTGAATGAAATGACCACTTTGACGCCTGGTGGGAAACGCTTCTCAACAACACAGGGAGCGACTGAAGTCATGCGTCTAACGCCACAAACTCTGTAGTCGTCCAGCGAACAGGCAGAGGTATTCAGACAGCCAGGAGACAGCCCTGTGTTATTGAACAGGGTCGTATAAAAGTGCACCGTAGAACACACAATTGCGAATTATTTTTCTTTATAAATTCAAACTGGGATATTCTCCACAGGAACCCGCAGAAAACATTAACTGTGCGTTTAGGACAGCAATGTCAATGAACATACCATTCGCCGTTGGTCTGTCAAATTAAGTTCAGGAGACACAATATTGCAAAATGAACCCGTGGGCACCAACAAACATCATGTTCGGATGAGCTCCTCAGGAACACCATGGAAGCGGTCCCTCGGATAAGTGTTCGTGCCATTGAAGACGAGTTAGGTAATAGGAATATACATGCATTTCGATGGGGAGGGGGCGAAACTGGAACAAAAGTCCCTAAGTTAAACCCTTTGTAAGCATATATATATATTTTATAGTCAATAAATAACGAGGCAGAGGATACCTCACGAGCACTACGGTACTGAGAAAACATGAGACGGGTCTGAAATGTAGGTACGGGTGTCAGGAAGGCGTTTAGCGCATGTTGCTTTCGCTACATGACGTATGTGTCCCGAAACAAATGTGAAAAGGATGCTGGCCAAGCTGTGGCTGCGTCCATTTTGTACAGTTTAAAAGCGACACCAGAACAACAGGCCTGTCCCATGACCATATCTCTGCTATCGCTGCAGCGCTACAACGACACTGGGGACGCCTCTCTCAGCAGATGTTACCAGTGACGAAAGTTGGTCCCACCACTTTCAGCTCGGAACCAAACGACAAAGTCTTCAGTGGAAACACACAACGGTTTCAAATGGACGGTGCGCGTGTGCAATTCGTTCAAACAGTAGCCGAAGGATTTCTACGAGCATGGCATTCCTCGGCTAGTATCACACTGGCATAAATGCCTAAACAACTGCGGACGATACTTTTAAAATTAGTGAAATAATTTCTGTGAAGTATTCTCTGGCTCGTTATTTATTGACTGCTGCTAATATACGTATATATTGCTTTTATTGCAAGACATGTTCATCACAAGATAAACTAAGGATTACTTTGTAATATTACACATAATTATGTTTTCTTTCTTTAATTATGTATCCAGCATTTACTTTGTATACCCTATATGTATGATATTCTCGGTCGCCGAGTGATCTTGTCCACTCTCTACGAAGCCTGCAGGATCTTCAACGGACTTTCCTCCAAAAACGGACAAAGATACAAATGGAGGTTGATGACATCCTTACTAACAACATGCAGTGCTATTGTGAGATGTATTATTGCACGCGCTGTAAGATGCATGTAACTATACCTGTAATACGTATATGCACGTAACATTCGTGCACTTATATTTGTTAATTTTTCATTCTGTTGAATCATATCCATTTTTAACTTAATTTAAAGGCTAATGAGTGCTGGAGTTCGGTTCTTGTAACTGAGATAGCGCTGGCGTAGAACTTTATTTTTGTTCAACAAACTTGGCTCTTTCGGAAAAATTTAAGGTTTTCATTTGTTACCAAATTATACAAATACATCAGTTTAAAGGAACGTCAACAGACCTTTGAACGTTTACTGTCATTCTGTTCGTGTACTCTCTTATTCTTCTGCAGTCATGACAAGACATCTAAAATATGTTTAAATATACTTAGTAATTTTTCTCTAGAAGCAAGTGAAACAAGTTTTTTTAAGGATAGTCAAGTCAATAGTCAAAATTCGTTCTGTTTTTTCTGAAAGTAACTATGGATGTTTTGGGCAAAAGAAAAGTTTCCACAGTTTGAGCCCTATCCAAAAAGTGACGTTTCAGAAAATTCATTTCATTTTTACTTACTTTATTCCTAAAAAAATTCTTTTTAAAGGGCCTGGCAGGCTAAGATGCTGAAAAGTGCCTTGGAAGGAACCATAACAAAAAAATACTACCATATCCAGATAAAAAAATAAAAATGATTTTTTTTTAAAAAAATACGCTTTATAAGATGGACTAAAAAGTAAAAAATAATAGATTGAATTAATCGTATGAATCGGAAACTAAGAGCGTGGGAGCTCTTAGATATTATGATTTTGTGATAAGGTAAGCAAGAGCACCCAAGCTTTTATTTTCCGATTAATAAGATTATTTCAATTTATTATTTTTTACTTTTTAGTCCATGTTAAAAAGCGTGTTTTTTCAATTATTTTTTATTTATTTTTTTCGTAACAAACTCTTGGTCATACACCTTTATACCGAATTCTCTAGATTGAGTGGTTTGAAAAATATTTTTGGCTGCGATTTTGGATTTAAAATGGCGATTTTTTTTAACGTTTTATTATATTATCGTGACTTACTCATTCATTTAAAATGTAATTTCTCTAGCTCGAATGGTGTAGAAAATGATATTTGGGAGGCCATTTTAAATCTAAGATGGCAATTTTTCAAAATGTAATATTTTCCTAAACTACTTGTTATGATACACTTTTTTCTTTTTTGCAAAATTTCGTATTTCTAGCTCACACTTTGTTTATGTACGCCATGTTGGATCCAAGATTGCGTGTTTGGAGAAATTTGGTAATGCTTTCGTAACCTACTAGTGATATTGTACCTTCCTACCAAATTTCACTTCGCTAGCCCCAGCGGTTTAGACTGTCTATTCTATACAACAATGGGGTTGGCGGCCATTTTGTATTCAAGATGGCGACTTTTTCAACATGTTGTAATATTTTTTTAACCTACTAGTGGTCATGTAACTTCATACCAAATTTCATTTCTCTAGCTCAAACGGTGCGAAAAATGCATTTCTTGTGTCCGCCATTAGTATCCAAGATGGCGTCTTTGGAAACGTTTGGTAATATTTTCGTAGCCTATTAGTGATAGTGTACCCTATATCAAATTTCGTTTCTATTGCTCTAGCCGTCTAGCCTGTGTATTCTATACAACAATGGGTTAGGCGGCATTTTGGATCCAAGATGGCAGCTTTTTTAAAATGTCATAAGTTAATATTGCACTGTCATCCAGTTCTGAGCTATGTTTAAAGTTTCAAGTCTCTAGTTCATCGGGAAGTTAGTTTAACATCGATTTCAAAATGTGTACCCAACAGACAGACAAGAAAGCGAGTTAACTGGATTATTATGTCGTAAATCTCATATGGTTTCGTCATCGGAAGCAAGCAAGTTTACAAAATTTCAAAGAAATTGGATGATGGGAAATGAGTTTAAAATCGATTGCAAAATTTGTACCGATCAGACAGACAAGAAAGCGAATTGATTTTCTGTTATTTTGTTATATTTTGTACCGAACACATAGACAAGAAAGCGAGTTAATAAAAACGTATAAAAATTATGGTTCTTCACCAAATTTCAGTTCAAAAGATGTTAATCTAACCTCAAAATAAATCAAATTGTGTTTTTTGTTAGTTTAGCGATATCTCTGTTGGATTTGCACCTACGATGATCTTTTTTTTAAAATTGAAGATGTTTTTAAGCTCTACAAGATGGTAATGGTTTCAAACATGTTGGCGCCAAATTCAAATTTTTAGAGAGCTTAGAAAATTTGATAATTGATCTTTTAAAAAACTAAGACAACAGTTGGCTCGAAAACATTTAAGTTACGTATTTTTAGTGGTTCCTATAACCATGATTTTTTTCAGATGTTTTAAAGTGGTATAACAAAAAATTAATACAAATCAAAATCAAATCTAATTTTGATCATGATTAATTAAAAAGAAAAGCAATAATTAAAAAGACTCTCATATATAGTCACTTTATAAATTATTCAATTTGTGCGCCCCATGAGTTTCTTTTTAATCATGCATGAACAACATAATTTTTTTGTTACTTTTTAGTACGAATTGTTTAAGAAAAGGATGTCTTTAAAATGTTTTTTATTACGAATGTCTCTACTGTGCAAATTAACAGCACAGGAATTGGGATAAAATAAAGATAAAATGAATTTTATGTGTACCAAATAGAAAATAGATAGGTGGAATAGAATGTTTGCAACACTTTTGCGTATGCCCACCGCTAACCGGGAGCTGCGTCCCCCAGCTCCGTTCGGACGCACCGTGTCCTCCTTTCACACCTCGCTCAGTGTACATCCAGATACATCCTAGCTTTCAGTAGCAATCAGTTATTTATATACATCCTAGCAATTATTAAATAATAAATATGAACATATAAAAATATATTTTGAAAGAAGAAAAAGTGTTGACCCTGGCGGGATTCGAGCACGAGCCCTTTCACTCAAGAAGTCGACATCTTGAGCAGTCATCCACAAAGGCGACCTGGCAAACGGTTTTTACAGTGCACGTGTTACGTAAGAAGCCCGGTCACGTATCTTATTTTCAATCTCTGTGCTTGACTGATCACGTTTTCCTGGTTAATTTGCACCGTTGAGGAAGTCATTTTTTATTATTTTTTGGGGGTTGTTTCCGTGTTCATACTTTTCCTCAAGGTAATGCAGTGTGGCCCAAATCCCAAAGTGTTCTGCAACCAGGCAAACCCATCCCCGCTGCAGGCTAGTATTTATTTTAGGATAAAGAAGTCTGTAACAAAAAAAATATTAAAATACAGTAGAAGTTCGATAGTCCGGCACGTTCGGGACCGGCCCGATGCGGATTACCAAAAATGCTGGACTATCGGACGGTACCTCTTACTACTGGTATAGGCGAAAACAGCTGTAACACTTTGTTTTGCAGTAAAATGTTGATTAGCAGAATCATTAGGTTAATAGCTTTAGCTCAAAATTAGGCCAGTACCAAATTTTTATTCAACACATTTAGTTTATATGTACATGAAAATGATCTGAATACATATACTTGGACTTGTGTGTGCTGACAGCCTAGTAAAGTCCGAATGTTTCCGATTGATTCTGAACAATGCTGATTGCGTCTAACAGTATCAGACGCGTAGTGGACACTTCCGAGTGGTTCCGAACCGCGCCAAGCGCTTTCAACTGTCGTTCACAAGCGTGTACAGGAAAATAAAACCTGGGATAGTGCCGGACAATCGGGAGTTCCGGACTGTTGGATGCCGGTCTATCGAACTTCTACTGTATGTTGTTAAAATATATACATATATAGAAATATATGAAAGTAACCGTGGAATGTTGTATTGTCACCCGACTTACGTCGCTGTGCAAAATTTCATCATTGTATGACGTTCGGAAATGAGTTAAATTAACGTTGCAAGATTTAAGGACACCACGAACCATTGTAAGCTAAAGAAACGAACGTAAAACGCCAATTCAAAACATAAAAAAATAATCATGGTTATGGAACCACTAAAAATACATAACGTATATTTTTTTCAAGCAAACTGTTGTCTTAGTTTTTTTTTAAATCAATTTTAAAATTTTCTAACGTCTCTAAAAATTTTAATTTGGCATTAACGTATTTGAAACCATCTTACCATCTTGTAGAACTTGAAACAATCTTCAATTTAAGAAAAGGTCATCGTAGGTGCAAATCAGTCCTAGATATCGCTAAACTACCAAAAAACACACTTTGGTTGATTTTGAGGTTAGGTTAGCATCTTTTGAGCTGAAATTTGGTTTCGAGCCATAACTTTTGTTGCTGAATATGGTAGTATTTTATATCGCGATTCCTTCCAAGGCACTTTTCCCCATCTTACCCTGATAGGCCCTTCGAAGTACTTAACATATCGTAAAAGAGCTAGAGTGTATATGTAGAGTATAGAGAAAGAAGCGGGATGTCCATGAAGGGTGATTTCTCGTAAAAGGCGTTTTAATGTCTAATACTTCCATTTACTCCTCTGTATTTAATTGTCTAACACTCGATCACGATTAAATGAGTCCAATGCTTGTTAAAATCCAGTAACATCAATGCCTCAGGAGGGATTCGAACCCGCAAACTAGGAATTTGGATTTGATTTTCAAAGCATTGATACAATTTTGGCTCAGGCCGGATGGATGATAATGGGATGATTGGTGGAATGAAGAAAGTGGAAGGAAACGGGAGAACCCCCTGAAAACCCAGGTACACGAGTGTTCGTCCATATTGCCTCGCAAGAACTACAATTAAGTGTTAATTATTGGCAATAAAAGTTTAATATCTCTTCCAGTCCTTCAGTATTTTCTTTGTGATTTCCTCGAAACGTTACATATGAACATTTATTTCGTAATAACAAATTTAGTTATAAACGGTTACACAAGAATAGATTACTTTTGAAAAATATTATTCATTCATTTACGAGTTCAGAATTCATGTCTTTGATTTTATTTAACGTTAGACGGTATATGTTTGACATTTGCACTTGCTTCTTGTATGAGATTATGTTCATTGAAGTTAACAAATTCTTGTTTAAAAAACTGTTTATACGGCACTTATTTACTAAAGTATCATCGGACATTATAGCAGATATATGCATATATATAATTTACTGTAAGATTTAACTTCGTATTAACTTAGAAATATTATAGACAAGAATGTTTCACAGCACACTGAATTGCTGTAGTTTTTCTTTATGGATTTATGTACCCTTGAAAAATTCATAAATATCCCGCAAGCCTTTATGAGATCTCAAATTTCCATAACGACATAATTTTGCTCCTAATGTGCTGAAATATTCCATCTTGTATTGCATCTTTCCCACTCGAAAATGTGACCAATATCTATCAAAGAGTTTCCAGATTTGTTATAATATTTGTATTAACTAGTTTGATCGTCTGATTGTTTGCATGTCAAGCACAAATTTCCCTTTTACACTGCTTCATTACTGTTAATGTTTCCCGTCTACATGATTGTTCGTTGTTCTACAAAATCCAAATTGTTCTTTAGTTTGTGTTCAAAGCCGTGCCAATGAACCGATGCATAATCATAAAAAGAAGTCAATAAGCAGTGTCTACACGCAAGAGGCTCATTTTATTCTTTTCTTGATGAGGCCGCTGGCAAAAATATAAAACTAGCAAACGCTTCAGTATTTTTATTATTTTTTCCTTATTTCTTTCTGGAATAGCGATATTGTAAAAGTCGTCTTTATAATAATCTACACTGAAAAAACTAACACAATTTTTGCATACGACTTCATAATGTCTTGCACTAAAAAATGTGTAAAAATGTGTAACGAAGTGCAGAAGTTTGAATGTTGAACCTATCTGGATATAAAGTTTTAACACTTCATTTTCTTGTGTTTATTTTTATATATTTCTTCTTTACAATTTGTCCTTACTTCCTTAGTCGGTGTGACTTTTTGCTCCCTACACAAAGAGTTCCTGTAACACTCCCAGAAGTGATTCTGCACCAAATCAGCCGTATTTATGCCTAAGTCTTTGGAAGTGGCTTTTCTGTTCCTCAGAGCCAAAGTTTTCGAGCTTTTTAATGCCTGTTTATAAGATTATATATTTCTAAGATACTTATATTTCTAACAAGGGAGAAAATGAAATTTTAGACTCCGTTATACAGCCAACTTAGGTAGGTTTACGTAATTTTCTTAAATGTTTTTCGTTGAAATCAAGAAGTAAAACAAAAATCAAGCCACTTTTATGCAATGAAAGATTACTGAATTTAAACTCTTGGGCTAAATTGTTTTGAACTGCCTGCCGCTGTAAAATGAACATTAACATCTGCAGTAGAGAATATAAAAGTCTCGAGCAAATCAAGTTGTTTAAGTTCATTCTTTACGAGTTGTAGGGACCGTGATTATAGAGAGAAACTGATGACATTGCCAAGATGAATGTGAGAATTAGGAACTTTCAAACTTTCCATTCCTGGCGTTTTTAACTTTGCTATTTCCGTGGAGAAATGAAATTCCCATCGAAGGCCCCATCCAGTCATTTGCCTGGTTGCGTAGATGAGGCTCAAACTCACGCCCCATCACCAGAATTTCTCAAAGTCCGCGATGTAATTATTTGACTACAGGGGATAGGTGCATGCTTTGAATTTATCCACCAGGTCAGAAGTGAACTGAGGTAAGCAAGTTGCACAGTTCGTAGAAACATATTTGCCAATTTTGTTAATCAATATTTTCAGGAAAAAAAAATACTATTTTCTTTTACTTTTGATTTCCCTAAAGTATTTTGTTATCTTGTTGTCTTCCCACTTGTTTATGCTACGCTTCGCAAAATATGCAAATAAACACGTTAAAATCACTTTAAACCGATCAACTGCAGATGTGTAACATTATAGATATCTTTTCCTCACACAACTGTAAAGAATATCGAGTAACACTGCTAACTTGTTGGCGAAAAACACAATAGTTGTATTATAACTCAAGCGTGATGTACAGAACGCCCCTCCAATGCTGTCATCTACGGTTCAAGAGTGAGATAGTGCTCTAGCTGTACTGCACACAAATTCAGGATAAAGTATTACTTTCACCGTAATACCATAGCCCTTCATAATTAGATACGAAAAAGAAAATTTTAAATTCTTTGGAGTGAGTTTAATGATTCAAACACATCTGTATTCAAATCGCCTCAACATTGGTCTAAGTTCCAGGGGAGATGACGTCCCTCTGCATTCACTCTTCTGGCCGTGGGGATAGAAAGGACATCGACAATTGTCTTAGAAGCCCGTGCAAAACTCAACCATGATAGCATACAGCGGGCCTTGAATCCGTATCCCATTGGTTATCCGGATTCTGCGACATTAACCACTGGATTATGAAGACTGGGTTGTTCAATCAATTACTGGTTTCAAATTGTAAAATTCATGGAAGGTGTTCAATGAAAGGTAACGTAGAAACAAAGGAATGGAAAAGAAATCCATGTCGTGAAAGAAAAATATGCTTCCTCATACTAACTTGGAAATACTACAATGAAATAGGTATTTGCACAGTGTATATGTGCTTGAAAATATAATTATACCAACATTGTAAACCATTACTAAAACCAACAATTACTAAGGAGTTAATAAAGCCACCTGTTTATTATGTTTTTCCTAGTCCTCTTCTGATGTACCCCTTCAAAAGAATCTCATGTTCATATCGTTTGTCAAAATGTAAAGTTAAGGAAACACATAAATAAAGCAAAGGAGGGAGATACTAATAGAACATAGAATAGGATATAACTCAAAATACGCTCAGGCGGTAACACGTCGGACTTTTGGATCATCAATGGGTATGTGGGTTCGTACCCCATGGCCGACGATCCAGACTGAGGTCTACCAGGGTTTTCCTAAGTTTCGCCAGGTAAATGCCAGGATTGCACTGGGTAGCCGTAAGGCCCTAGCCGTTGCTTTATTAATCCTCTCACCTGCCCTATTCCGGCCTGAGTCAAATATGCCTACAGACTATAAATGAATTCAATTCAATTCAATTCAGAATACACTTAATCATCAAGGTCATTGTATTTCCATACCTGAATATTTAACTGTTTCCAAGGTTAAAAACATTAAGTTTCCTCACAAATGTAGAAAAACTATTGGAAGTTACCAACAAACATAAAAAGATCTTATCGTTTATGAAAGAATTCAAAAGAAATTTTTATATATATATATAAATCGTGATCCTTGTATGATGAAACACAAACCCAGGATCAAAGTAACATATCAATATCTGAAATCTCGAGTCATGAAATCCAGTCTTCCGTTGACTTGCGAAAAGGAAATAGCTGTTGGGATTTCTGTTGCATGTTGTATGTACTCGCTCGGAGCACAAGACATGCTAAGGAAATTCTACGTGTCATGTAAAAGAATGACTTTTATGATTATTATAACTTACCACACCCACCCGCCTACACAGTAAAAAATAGCTGTGTTAATTCAACACAATGCGGTGTCCCAGCGTGACTACCACTTTTGTGTGTTAAATCAACACAACATACGGTGCTGATTTCGGTACTGGGAGAAAAAAAATATACGGCTGCAGCTAGATTTGAACATGGGTTGCTCAGTTAGAAGTCGAGCGTCTTACCGACTGCGCTAAATCGTCAGACAGAAGTAATACTAGATTGAAACAATATAGAGGGGAAAAAATGTTACTGAACCCCAAACACACACAAAGTTACTCTCACGACTTATGCCATGATTTAATCACTTTTTCTTTGGTCAGTTAGGGATCACAATCCCCATTTATTGAGAATATCTTCCATTTCTATGAAAGCAAGCGCAGCATTTGACATGTTGTTACGATAAGCAGTAATCCTGCTCAAGTGTTTGACTGTCGCCATCTTGCTTGCTTTCATAGAAATAGAATATATTCAATGAATGGGAATTCTGGTTCTCAATTGACGAATAGGAAGTGATTAAACCATGGGATAAGTCGTGCAAGTAACTTAGTTTGTTTTGGGGGTTCAGCAACATATATTTGACTCCCTTCACTGCTTAAATCTATAGTGTAGTCGTTTAACTCAAATGTTGTTAGTAAATATCGTTTGCATCTAGTGCCTATTCTCTCTGACGATTTAGCGAAGTCGGTAAAACGCTCCACTTTTAACAGAGCAACCCATGTTCAAATCTCACTGCAGCCGTATATTTTTTTCACAGTACCGCAATCAACACCGTGTGTTGTGTTGATTTAACACACAAAAGTGGTAGTCACGCTGGGACACCGCGTTGTGTTGAATTAACACAGCTATTTTTTGCAGTGTACCCCCCCCCACACACACACATAAATCAATCAATTGATCTATCTATGAGACAATCAATATATGCATATAATATTTACATATGCGGTATATTTGTTTATTTACTTATTTAGTTAAATATCTATTTATTTTACCTGCCTAACCGTCACACAATAGCTTTAGTTGCGTACGGGAAAAATATTTCAAAATGTGTTTTTACTAATTAGAATTACATTTTCCGTGTTTCACTATTTACATTGGTAAGCTATTTGCTAGAGCTAAAAGCAAAAGTTAGCTAAACACAACCATCAATATTAGTAATTTCTTAACATTTCTACAATGTATCAAATTCAGCCATGAAGTTTGTTCTAGTATTACTCCGGGATTCTAATGGTTAAACGTAGCAGGATTCGAAGTCAGCAACTTTCCCAAGGACAGCATGTAGACCACTACAACACACAAACTGAACTCAAACAAGGATTTGACTTAGATTTTTTTTCATTAATTAGAAATTCTCCAAATGTTTCTTACAAAGAAAACCATCTTAATGATCAATAATAAAGTTTCGTTCAAAACCTTAGGTCAAAATCAAAATCAAAATCAAAATATGACATCAGCGTTAAATTCTCAAAGTGCAACCGATAAGAGTACTTTTGTTCTGTTTGCTGGGTCTATGGAATATCGTTTGCGTTTAATATAAATTATTTTTATATTTATATAGAAAGGAACAAACATGTTATGGAGTAGTGTAGATTTTTTTCAAACTTGAAACTCCATTGTGTGACCAATCCTTTGTAGCACAGTACAGTAACAAAACCATGACGAAGTGTAAATTTCAATTTATTTTATTTCAAAAGTTTTAAATTAATCTAACTGATTTAGCATTAACGAAATTATTAAAGGCAAAGATTATTCAGAACATGACGCTTGGGAATCAAACTTCTTGTAATGAAAAAGATATGATAGATACGAGAGCAAAGAAAAATCCCTTTGATATGGTTGTCAAAAGAAGCTTTAGAAAATCAATACATGTCAGAACTGAGAATTGAAATATAAAAGGCAGAAGAGGAGAAAATGTGTAGGGAAAAAAAAGGCAAGAACACTGAAGCGAGAAAGGTCAGAAGGGAACTTCATCGAAGAAACTGCGATAAAGAAGAAAAAAAGAGACGAAAGGTCCATTGAGTAACTCTGAGTTTAAGGAAGACACCAGATAAGATCCATGAAAGAAAATAGTAATAAAAAAAGAATTTCTGTCACGAACCCTGAAATTTCACTTATCTTAGAGAAAATAACCTTCTCTTGTGTCCAGGCAAAGAAAGAAAGAGAG
>JAGDQP010005658.1:27310-53549 GCA_022664845.1 Lepisma saccharinum
CAAAGAAAGAAAGAGAGAGAGAGAGAGAGAGAGAGAGAGAGAGAGAGAGAGAGAGAGAGAGAGAGAGAGAAAGTCACTGGTCATAAATACGAACTGGATACCATGATGTTATGCAGTTTCATGTTTTCTGCGTCCAATATTAGTGTAATATTTTTTATTATTTCTAGCAAAACAATTTATTATTCAAAGTACGTTTGGTATAATTAAAATTTATGTATACATTCTGAATGATACTGGAATATAAAACGAATAAAGAGTAACAAGTTCTATTTTTGACACACATTCTTCAATATTTCTACTTCATTTTCTAAAATAAGGTAAATGTACTGATTATGGCCCGCGTCTCCAATATGGCCCAACCCTCAGATATCTGCAGCTTTCCGTTGGTGCTACTAGATGTCACCGTAAATTATATCCTCATGACAAGTGAAAGAGACTGTTATTTGCGAAAGGTATGAGCGGCAGCAGCTTCAGTTGAAGTGGCATATTGAGCAAGAAAATATTTTGCTGTTATTTTAGCAAGGCAAGTAATGTTTCGTTTCAGTCTATTGTTGAAAACCTAATCAGTATAATGCATGGATTATGTAGCTAGTGAGCATACGTGAACATAAAATGTGTGTAATGCAATGCATTGCATTGTGTAACTAGCAGGCACCAGAAAAAGTAAAGAGGTCAATAGTGCGCAATGTGGCCCATCGTGGCACGCTGGCAAGATGAGCAATATAGGGCAAAATACAGTCATAACTATTTAAAATGAAAGAATTGGGTATTTGAAATGTTTGTACTGAACACTCATCATTATAATGTTTAGTAATTAAACCGAAGATAATACCAGGTAATAAGAAAGCTATCCATTTGAATACAAAGAATAAGAAGATTAAAACCCAAACCAAGCAAGTGTCATCACGTTTGAAACGACCAGAATTTCAGCAGCTTGCTTCTAATAGTCCTGAAGAACCGGCACTGAGTTGCACCAAGTCTTGTGAATCTTGGTTTTGTTACCATTGTCACGAAGATAGGGTTGTAGACATGCGACTTTGTGTGTTGTGTAACAAATACGTTCATGAAGAGTGTGTTGGAATCACCGCTAAAGATCACGGGCCATTTCTTTGTACCTCATGTGAGACGTGACTTTTTCTTTCTTTGTGTTACACTTCTTGTTTATTTACATTTTTTTCTTCTTGTATATTCACTTATATATGAGTAAGATTACACATCACTTTTGCCCTTTCGCCATACGCTCTTGTTTTCTTTTGTGTGTGTTTTTTTTTATAGCGGGCCAAATTGGGAATACTGGTAACATTTTAGTTTTAGATTTATTACATTTTTATATGTCATTTCTAGGAAGTAGATTGTTTTTTGTTATATTTTTTCATTTGTCTAATAATCTCCCAACTTAATGGTTCAGTAGATTCGCACGAATAAATAGTTTTTCTTGGTGAAATAATCAACAAAGTTAAGGTGGGCCATTTTCGGGCCTTATATGTTTTTGATGACTGTGAAAATAGGTAATATATTCCTCTATTTCTCCTTGCATATCGATCAGCTGAAGCATATGCTGTATAGGTGGTATTGACTAAAATCGATGAGCACTACTTCAGTTTATACTTCAAGTTCTAATTTGGGTCAATTTTAGGTCTCTGACTCATCCAGTGTGTGAACATTGTTGTCCAAGTATCGCCTCATACAAACACACAATGATAAATTATCATCTTAGGAGTAGCAGTGTTCAGAAACTGCAAAATTGCGATCAATCTGGGAATATTCCACAATCCTGAATTTCATACAATACACATCCGCCATCAGGAAATGATCCGCTGTCGAATCTTGAGAAAACATAGCAGAAACATATATCATTGGCACTGTGCCTGACTGTGAACCCAGCATAATTAACTACAACCATTTAGTGAGAGAAATCTAAAACAACACATGCCATTGGGACGTAGGGGTATGAAATTTGATCCCTCGTTCGGACTGAGCCAAAGTTGCCTAAAGGTTTTAAAATAAAAAATCTATGACTCGTTTCATAGAACTAATTTTCCCTTCTTCGCTGTCCAAACTAGATGCTTGTGACCAGCACCAGATTTACTTTGATTTATAGCATCTACCCAAATGTTTATGATGGTAGGCTTCAGTAGGTAATTTTGATAGAAACTTTTACACCGTAACTACAATCTGAAACTACTTAACTCTATGGCTTATGAACCCACAAGTTCACTAGCCCAGTGACTAAGATTCTCCATTGGATCCAGGCTAAAAAGCAAGCAAGGTTTCATCACAAACACCACCTCTTCTAATTACGAACTCCCAACGCCGTTTAGCTCTTCCCAACGGCATATTTTACCCCGGCTTTCTAACCACAATAGAACCTTCGTTTTTCCTACATCTGAGTTTGGGTCTATATGATCTTCCCATCTTAGCTATCGAGACTTTTCTTTAGATTGGTCTGTAGGGTTCATTACACATTCTCCTTCATTCCACCTCAATGTACAGTGATAAATTATCTGTTCGAATGTTACATGCGAAATTAATTTTCAATATTCTTATTTAATCCTCATTAACTTAATCTTTGTTTGTAATTCGTAAAGGCGTTTTCTTGTGTATTTTTTGTTTAAGCTACAGTAATTTACTGATTTTGTATCTATGTATTTGTCATTCATTTCTTTATTTGTAACTGAATTATTTATTTTGTTGTATTTCGTCCAATTTTGTTGTACTTCGTACTCTTCTATATTCTTCTTAATAAGGGTTAGGCGGTAGAGCAGCCATCGGCTGTACCTCGCCCGCTTTAATTCACTTACTGTTTCAGTCATCTCGTCTGGTTCCGACTCGAATATCTTTCTCAAGACCTTATTTTCGAGTACTCGCAATTTGTGTTTGTCTGCCAGAGACGTACTCCAACTTTCATAACTATAAAATACTATCGGAAGAAAAACTGCTCTGTTTATTTTCAGAATAAACTTGTTGGATAATTCTATTCGTCACTTGAGCCTTAGATACCTAAAGACCATAAATAAAATTTAATTCGTATTCGTTCCAGTGTTAGGAGCTCTAGAAATACTACTGGACTAAATGTGTTGCCCAACATTACGCGGTTATTTTTATTTCTTCGGGGACCTCTTTTCTACTTGTTACATTATATTCGCGAGTATTATTACTCAGTCATTTTCTATATGATCTCATTCTAAGCTCTTATGCTTCTGTTTTTTATACTTCTGCTTCTTATGCTGTTCTTGCTTTATACTTCTGTATGCCTTCAATATGCCTTGGAATATTTAAAAGTGTGCATAAAATATAACTGACATTCAATCCCTGTGCGAGAAAGCACCCTGGAAACCGTATCTTTTTTTCTATTTCGATTTTCGATAATCACATTCGGTTACCATTTTGAGCATAAGTTCGATTGAGTTTTAGATTTTTCATGCAGAGGACTAAACTTTTGTAGCAGACTATAAAGGTAGAAATGGTATTTCTTTTTAATGTCCTATGATAAACCAGTCAGCATATGTTCCATTTTGCGTCAACGTCTGCAAACACAAATTTTGGCATGCACAGCAATATGAAAATGGCCGCCATTAAATAAGTCGGTGGGGATATATATAAAAAAGAAGAATACCGGTTTTGACCTGTTCTTATAATTTTTTTTTAAAAAAAATGAAAGAGGTCGAGCAGCATGATGGACAGTTTCGGATGGTCTGACCTACTCAAGTTGTCCACAAATAAAAATATGTTATACTCTTTTAATAACCCCACAAAATGAACAACTGAGGTGATTTTGAAAAAGAAATCTAACACGACACGTTCAACTTCTTTTTCTTTCTGTACGATTCATGTCAAATGCCTCATTTGAATTCTAAGGTTAATTTAATTTTTAAGGCCTTTAGGAAACTTAGGTTCAGGCCAGTTGGATGATGATTGGTGGAGTGAAGAAAGTGGGAGGAAATGGGAGCATCCCGAGAAAACCAACGCACACGGTGTTTGCCCGCCACAAAGCCCACATGGCAAGAGCAGGGTTTGAACCGACGACCTCAAGTGCCAGAGGTAAGCGCTCTAACCAGGGATGTAATGCTAAATTTTTAGATGGGTGTATACGCTTCTGTCGTTGTAACGACACCTTTCGTTTATTATCCCATATAGCTACGTATTTCATAAATTTTAGGTGGGTATACGGTAGTGTCTAAAAAAATTGAGGTGAGTATACGCCGTATAACCGCGTATACCCACCATTAAAATCACTGGCTTTAATCGTTGAGTCACCACGGCCCACAGATGCTTCATATCTTCAAGTTTGCACTCAGTTTGCAACTACCATCAAAGGCAAACAGATGTAAATAATAAATAAACAATGAAAAGAACAAGCACTGGGAGAGTTCAACAAGTAGCATGGTTAAATACTCCTACGTCAAGTATGGCAGAGTACATATTCCACTATTTACTTTACAAAGATTTCAATACCGCGTGCGAGAAGATGTTGTGGGAGAAAAGAAGGTTCCTTACAGAGGACTTGAAGCGAACTGCAGAAACTTTCTCCTCCACGTTCCTTCCTTTGTGCTCGTTTTTTGGACGTCACAAAGGTCATCAATCTTTCAGTGCCAACGGGTTCCTTCGCCATTAAAATACTTCAGCGATGCTAAATTTCTCTCTCTCTCTCTCTCTCTCTCCCTTACTCTCTCTCTCTCCCTCTCCCTTACTCTCTCTCTGTCCCTAGACAGCTATTGTTTTTCTCTTCCAGTTTTACCAACAACGTTCCCTTTAACGAGTTTAGGATTATTTTCACTCATGTAAATTGCCTTACAACGAAGATAGTTGCCAAATGCCTATCATTTAATGTTAGAACTATTATAATAAAAAGATAAACGCTTATTTTGGCTTGTTAAACTTTCATAAAGGCGCTTTCAGTTTGCTAGACTTATATTTGCAACTTTCAGTATATTTTCCATTTCTTAATCAAATTCATATTACTTTTTAGAGAAAAGAACTTTAAAGAAAACTAAATTGATAATTATTTACTGCTCTGATCAAAATTTATTTATTTATTTTTTTTCCATTGTATAACTTCTAAGAACAAGTTTCTCTGCAGGTGTATATTAATGTTAGCGTATATGTTGCATGTTTATTTTAAGGAGATTCAAGAATGTTTTTCTACTTAATGAAAAATCACGTTTCAAACCCTAAAAAAGTACTGCATTTTTCTATATTTTGTTTTTAATTCCTTTTACGTCATAGTTTTAATTTTTTTCGTGTTAGTTATGAGGTTGTATTGCCTATTTCTAGGCAGTCTATTCCTAAGCAGCCTACCTGTATGGCTGCTTATTTTCAAAGATTTTAGTACTTATATGCCTGCCAATTTTCATGAATTTTAATTGCTATATGCCAAGCTGTGTTGAAGATTTTAGTTGCCTATATGTTCGCCTGTTTTAATCGCTTTTAGTGTTAAAATTCTTGCCCATTTCCAAGGCTTTTCTGTCTATATGTCTACCTATTTTAAAAGCTTTTGGTCTATTTTTTTGGCCTATCTTCAAAACTCTTAACGTAATTATAAAAGAATGGCGTAGAAAATGTCCAGAAAAAAATGACAATTTTATTACACCCAGTAACTCTGGGAAAAATAGAAAATCAGTTTTCCCTTCTTTCAATATTTTCATGTAATTAACGACTGACATTCAGAAATTACACTTTAAATTTCAGGGTTGTTGTATGTAATGAAGTTTAACTAAAATATGCTACTAAATACTTCCTTGCAATGCTTTGGTTCTGTGTATCATTATATATACGCTCACTGTAATAAAGACGATTTTATTCTATTCTATTCGATTCGATTCTATCCTATACTGCTGTTGTTAGTAATTGTTGTTCCTCAGAAAATAAGCCTCTTCAGCACTGCATCACTAGAGTTTGTACGAGTATTCACTTGCAAATTTGCAGACCTAGGTTCTATATCTTGAGAGGGATAGAAACACATTAGCAAAGTTCTCCTTAAGTAATGTTTTAATTTCCTTTACGGAAAACGTCATAGACTGACAAAAACTCATATTGTGAACTAGTAAATGGGCTACAACATGGATTGGTAATAAAATTAGTTCGTTGTTCTTCAGAGATATTCTCTCATTGATGTGAAAGTTTACTCAGGAGAAACAAAACTTTCATTTATCGTCGCACTCACTGATGACCCCGTGTTTGTACAATCCGCCAGGTTCTGGGTTTGGCGCCATGTAGCGCACCATCGATTGTGTTCATTGGTGTATTTTAAATCAATATTTTTTTAAAGTGTAAAAGTGTTTATATATCGCTCTGTTTTATACGTTTTTCCGAATATTTTCCTCAGTATATTGGCTCTAATACATTTTAGCAACTAAAACCTGTGCTTTCATACCAGTTTTAGAATTTCCCCAAAATCTTTCAAGTGGGAGAGGGTAAAGGCTACTTTAAGTTTACATAGCTAGTACAATTATTTCTGCTTGTTATTAAACTTTGGTACATTTTATTTTGTATATGGCATCTTAGTAAATATTGACATCACCGATTACACCAGTGAGAAGCTTTTAAAATACACAAGCATCTATCCTCCAGTCGGGATTCGAACCTACAACTTCCTGAACAGCGCGGACGTCCACTGCTCTAGGCCATACGACTATCGAGATCAGCTTAATTTTGTTTGATGTGCGTATGAATGTTCATGTATGGGTACACATGTAAAGGGATAAGGTTTTATTTTAGACCTACGAAAATAAACACGGACGAAAAAAAGATCAAAGAATCATTTTATAAATATATATATAGAATCATTTTATAAATAGAGAAAATTATCTTGCAATACATACTCGCCTTTCATCTCTTAGCAGCTCTGGAAAACCTTTAAGATTGCTCTTTTTTCGTCTTTCGCTCTCTCTTCCTCTATCCCCCCCTCTTTCTTCCCATACAGTTGTATTTATCTTTCTTGTGCAGTTTCCTCCTCTTGCTTACTTGTTTCTTACTGTTGTCAAATTTTGTTTCTCCTCTACTTGGAAAAGTAAACAAACAGTTGAAGAGGTTCTAAGATGTCTGTATTCTCTCGGGCTTTCTGTTCGTAAACCAAATCAGAGCTCTAGAGACATAGTGCGTGACGTGAACTCCAAAAACTAGTACAATCATCAACTTCCACCCCACTCACCATCTTTCTTCTTGAGTCCTTCAAGACTAGGGTACTTCTCTCTCAAATCTTCTTCAATAAGACCATTCTTCTTTCTTTGCTTTCTGCGTTTATATTCTGCAATCGCTCTTTTCTACTGTTTTCTTTTATATAATCAAGATAAATAAAAATACAACCTCTCTATGTTTCCTGTAAGTATTAAAACAAACAAATGGAAGATGATCTAATTTTAGTAATCCTTTGCTCACATTCGTTTCTCCAGATCGATCTCTAGTGTAACATTTCCGTTGCCTTTATTTGATTTGAACGAAAGAAAGAGAAAGGATTCTTCTGTTTTTGTTCTGTCTGGATTATGTCTATATATTTGCAATAGATCTACAATGGCGAATCACATAAGTTCAACAAGTGGATACAATTCTTTCTTTCTTTAAAATCCTTTTAAGCTTTTGTCAACAAAACGTTACAAAGCTCTGATACCTGTTCAGGCTCCGTTAGCAGTCATAAACTGTATACAGGAGCACGGAAATTTTTAAAGACGACAAGGATCATGATATAAGTATTATCCTAGCTCCTATTCACACACCCATGAAAGTAGATGTTTATGTTCGACCAAGAAAATTGTAGGTGAGCTGTACCGCCTTAGTTTTCCCCTGACTATCGGTCAGTACCTTTTCAGTCAGTACCTGTTGTATGTTCTATTCCAAACTTTAGAGATCATTACACTATAATTTATGTCACTATACGTAAACCAATCACATCAGATTGAAAGAAAGGTAAAAGGTTAACTATAGCGAATCAAGCAACTAGTTCACTGAGGTATTCTCAACTAATATACAGTTAAATTGGATTGAATTGTACAGTATACAGTACGTATTGCCTCTAGATAACTTTGGATTATATCGAAAATTAACGTGCAAACTAGAGTTTTGGAATAATGGCCTGAAATGAAAAGATAAATTCTTCTGTGATTCTGAAATGGGAAACCAATACTCGTGTGATTCTGAGATGGAAAGACAAATCCGACAGAAACCGAGTTATTTTGTATCTTCAGATAATGTTTTCATCGTAAGATTATATTTTGAGCTAGGTTAATTTCATTATCATCACTGCTAAATAACTGTCCAATCCAAGTATCATTGCATGTTTCCTGCCTTGTCGTTCTCTATACAAAGTTTATTATATTCTATTCTGAACTTCTTTTTACTAGTTAGCGCACCCGTATGAACGTCAGTGAATAAGGGAAGATATAGGGTTTGTCCTGTCTGTCTGTCCGTCCTCCCCCTTGGATCTCAGCAACTACAAGTCCAACAGAGTTGAGGCATTCTCTATTGGATTCGTCATGATCTGAAATGGTGGGGAAACTTATTACTATGACTCTAAAACTGGCAGGTCCTTTTCAATCGCTTAGTATTCTCCATTTGTGTTTCTTCTAGATCTCAGTAACTACAAGTCCGACATAGGTGAGCTATACACCGTTGGATTCGTAATAGTCTCAAAGCATGAAATCACCTATCAAAAAAAACTCTAAAACTGACAGGTCCTTTCCAATCGCTTAGTATTATAAATCTGTATGTTTCTTTTCCCCCGCCCCCTAGATCTCAGTAACTACAGGTCACACAGAGATGAACCTCACACCGTTGGATTCGTCATGGTCTCAAATTATGGAGAAACTTATATCAGTTTGACTCTAAAAATGGCAGGTCCTTTTAAAACGCTTAGCATTCTCCATCTCTATGTAGAGTTCATATCCTAAACCGCTGGTGCTAAAAACACCAAATATGTTATGACGGTACATCATAACTATTAGGTTACGAAAATATTACAATTTGTCCCCAAAGGCGCCATCATGGATCCAAAATGGCGAACCGTAAAATTCCATTTTCCACACCGTTTGAGCTAGGGATACGAAATTTGGCATAAAGGTGTATTATCACAAAGAAGTTTAGGAAAATATTACAATATTTTGAATAAGTCACCATCTTGGGTTCAAAATGGCCGCCCAAAGCTATTTTCCACACCGTTCGAGCTAAAGAAATTAAATTTTGTATGAAGGTGCACCATCACAAGTAGCTCACGACAATATAAGAAAACGTTAAAAAGTCACCATCTGTAATCCCAAATGGGCACCCCAAAACATTTTCCACACCACTGAAGCTAGAGAAACGAAATTTGGTATGAAGGTGTATGACCAAGAGTAGGTTGCAATAAATTGGACAAACTTCCCCTATGGGGCCGCAACCCCCTGGGGTGTGTGGGGACGGAGTCCATCGGAGAGTCTGGTTACGATAACCACATGAGCTAGTCAAGCGAAATTTGGCGTAAAGGTAAATTATCGAGATTAGGTTACGAAAAACATATTAAATGATCAAAAAGTCGCAATGTTGAATCCAATATTGCCGACTAAGAGTCATACAGAAGGCATATTTCGCCCAAACAAACGTATTTCGACTCAGAACGACGTGCATCTTTAGTTTAATTATATTTTCTACCTGCACGCTTGTACTTCAGCGGTTCTATGTATTCGAGCTATTTTCGAAATCCATCTTGAAAAATAAAATTTTCCCTATATCTTCGGTGTTTTGGGGAATATTCCGACCAAACCTGCACATTTCGACTCAGACAAATTTAAATATATTTAAATCATTTTTAAATGTATTAAATTGTTTTCATGTATTTTCGGTACCACTGGCCGCTTTCTTGAAAAAATACGGACCTTTTCCTATATCTTCGGCGTTTATGGGAAAATTTCAACCAAACCAACATATTTCGATTCAGAGCAAAATACTACAAATGTTTCCACTTATTTTTGGTTCCGTCGGCCGCCATCTTAAAAAAATAGACTTTTCCCTATATCGTCGTTGTTTATTGCACAATTTCAACCAAACCAACATATTTCGACTCAAGGGGACGTACATAAATGTTTTTCATTTACAAAGTAACCAATTTTTTTCTGCCGTTTTTGACGTTCCATTAATCAGGTGCTTATAAAGAGGAAACGAAATGACGCACGTGCCTGCCAAGTAGTTGGTAGTTAGTCTGATCATCGACCTTCAGTAATACAGGCACGGTGCTCACACACAGCAGTCATAGCTCGTCCAGTGTAAAAGAGAAATTTCATATATCGAAGCAGCTTGTTCGCGTGTGTTTGTTGTATGACTTTAAAGGAGGCTTGTCAGCTGCCGCATCAAGTCACTGCATACGCCACGCATTTGGTGAGAATGCCGTGAATGAACGCACCACCAGGCACTGGTTCCAGAAATTCCGTTCAAGAGATGTGAGCCTTGCTGATACACCGCGCAGTGGACAACCCCATGTGTTGGATAACGAGGCCCTGAAAGAAGCCATCGTGGAGGACAGTGGTCTAACGTGCGATGAACTTGCATAAAGGTTCCATGTTTCCGCTGAAAGTCAGACCTGCATGGAATAGGGAAGTCATACAGGTTAAGCAAGTGGGTTCCCCACACATTGTCGGCAACCAACAAGGAACAACGAGTGACAGTCTGTACTTGCTTACTCGGCACCTGAACACACCCATATTTGATCGCTTGCTCAGTGGTGAAGGGAAGTGGGTCCTGTATGACACTCCCAAGTGTACCAGACATTGGATTTCGCCACGTGACCCTGTTTCTCACACTTCAAGACCGCATCTGCACCCACGAAAAGTTATCCTCTTTGTATGGTGAACTTGTCGCCAAGTGGTGCAATACGAGCTCCTTCCACCTGGTCAGCTCATCACTGCTGACCTCTACTCACAGCAGTTGCAAAGGGTGCACCGTGCATTGCGGCAAAAGGAGCCGGCATTGGTGAATCGCAAGGGTATGTTGGTCCTGCACGCCAATGCCAAGCCACATGTGGTAAAGTGGACCCGGAAAACGCTTCAGCAACTTGGCTAGGAGATACTGTGTCATGCACCATATTCACCGAACCTTGCCCCAACAGATAACCACTTGTTTCATTCCCTCGACAACCACCTCCGTGGAAGATCCTTCTTCAATGAGGGAGATCTGTGGAACGCACTCACGGACTTCTTTACGTCGAAGACCGCCGACTTTTATCACCAGGGTATTGTGCACCTGCATGAAGCTGATGCTGATGGAGCTGATGGAGCTTACTTCGAAATCTAAAGGTCCACTGTATTGCTCTTTGTTTATCACTGTTCTAGAACGGCAAAAACCTTTTTGGTTACCTTGTATTTTTGGTACCTTCGGCCGCCATATTGAAAAATGGACTTTTCCCTATGTCTTCGGCGTTTATGGGAATATTTAAACCAAACCAACATCTTTAGACTCAAAGCGATGTATCTCAATGGTTTTCACGTATTTTCTGTACCGTTGGATTCGTCATGATCAGGAACGATGAGGAAACTGAATGTGACAGAGATAAGCCATACACCGTTGGAATAGTCATGGACACCGGTGGGAAAATTTATGACTTTCACTCTAAAACTGGCAGGCCCCAGCATTCGCTTAGTAACCTTTATTTGTCCCTATGATTTTAACTCTTTCTTTTGGATACGTTTTAAGACATTTTAATTTATGCGGAGACGCTTTGGTTTTGTCTACAATAAAACCATTTCGTAGCTTGTTTTGGAATTAATTCCTACACGATTTTCCTTCTTCTATTTTCTCCGAACCTCTCTACTGCATCCTAATTATCCATATTTATTTCCTTTTCATAGTATTAAATTATTACTTATCCTGCATCAATCGAACAGCATTTTATGCACAATTATTATTGCCATCTACTCGTTCCTAATTTTCCTATTTTTTTGTACAAATATTTCTCTGTAATATTCTAAATTAGTATTGGTTTTCCAACTTCTGGAGAGATGCAAAAAAGTCGATTGCATTCTTCCACACTCAACTACAAAAGAAACACCCCACTGGAATGCGATATATTGTAGTGTACGAGACGATATAATAACAAAGTTATACAATACGCAGTATGTGCTTCACAACACAACTGATAATGACAGAAAACTACCTCACTTCTATTTTTCAATTCAGTAAACTGATATCTTTTATACTTGAGTTTAATATTATTGGGTTAGTGCAGAAATTCTGTCGGCGTTCTCATCATTCCATTCAAACACAAACCACGGATACAGGAAGCTACTAAATCCAGAACACTAATCAATTGCATAGTTTCCACCATTCTGCACGACTGCCTTCCTTCATTTTGGAAGCTCCGCGATCCCTTTGTGATAAAACTTCACTGGTTTCTGGGTGAAGAAATCATCAAACCAAGAGCTCAGTGCCGTGTCGTCAGAGAAGGATCTGCCAGGTAATGCGTTGACAGTGCACGAAACAGATATTCCATAGACGCGAGATTTTGGTAGTATGCCAGATGTGATAAGACCTCCATTCTCAGTTCCTGAAAGACTATTCTCGTCAGTGTTGCAGCGTGAGGTGTAGAGTTGTCCATCTGGAGAATCACGGAATGACGTCTTGTTGGTCGTTTATCCGCAATAGCCTTCTGAAGTCGACCCAATTGTTCACAATACAGCTCAGCATATCGTAATGTTCCTTGTATTTCTTTATGGTAGAGACAATTGATACACGGGAGTGGATTTTAGCCCTCAATCATTTATTATAAAAGATAGTAACGTTAACAAAATTACCGTCCTGTAGGGAACCAATTTACAGAATTTGAGATAGAAGGGTAACTTCTATAGGCCTCCTCTTCTTCTTTCGGGTGTTTGATAGATCAGGAAAGAAGGATAGCACCGTTTGCATAGCCGACCTGGGTGCCAGGAATTTATACCAGTTGCGTAGACAACTGAGTATGGGCCTGTTTAAGTAAGCTTTGAGTGCATACCAATTGCGAGTGATCCCTCTTGCCTTGCTTTGGTCCATTTTATAGGTGATTGAAGGAGTGGTTCTTCTTGCTTATCCTACATTCATTTCAGCTCCCTCTATTTTCTGCTATCCGCTCCATCTGGTGCTTATTTGTGGAGTTGACTGTCGTCTGCTCCTATGTGTGTCACTACATGTTTACATTCTTATACACATGTTTGTCCTATAAACATGCTTGATTATTTACACAATATCCATGTGTTCAGAAGACACGCGGAATATTTCATTCCCCCTCTTGGGGAAAAAATAGTAAACAAAAGTAGGTGTTTTTTGTGAACTATTTTTTTTCACTACCACACATAATTCCGTTTTACTAGGAATAACACTATAATCACTTCACTTTTATATGCACTTGCTTAGATAAGTTTGTAAAACGACGGCTCGCCAGGTAGGAACACTTGGTAACTAATAACGTTACACCACAGAACAGGCAGATTCAGCCTGTTTCGGCGTCATTATCCTCGAGTCGGTGGGTCGTATTAGTGTTTGCTGTGATTAGTTAATACTTGTACACGAGGTCACTTAATGTTTGTGTTGCTTTAGCACTGTTGAATGTCGTTTCCTCTTACACTGTTGTTGAGTCCATTGGTGCAATGTTTAACTTGCAAGTATTGGGTTCACTATTGTTGTGCAGTTCTGTGTCAAGTGACGACATGTTGTTCGTGATTTGTTCACTGTTTGACAAGTACGTTCTTTTTATGACTTGACGCAATAAATAAATAAATAAAATTGACACTATGATGGCTGTCATTGCTATTATACTAGCTATGATATAGATAGGCATTTTCTGAAAAAAGATAATGAGTTATTTTAGGTTTCCAGTTTTCCTTAAGCGATAGTCTGCAAGAGGACACCAGATGCGTAGCCAATTGAGTACCAAGGAGTGTTCTAATTGCGTAGCCAACTGACAACGGAGGAAGGAGACGAGCTGACCATCTGGTTAACAAGTGATCCCTCTTGCCTTGCGTTGGTCCATTTTATAGGTGATTGTAGGGGTGGTTCTTCTTGCTTCTCCTGCATTGATTTCAGCTCCCTCTATCTTCTGCTATCCGCTCCATCTGGTGTTTATTTGTGGAGTTGACTGTCGTCTGCTCCTATGTGTGTCACTACATGTTTACATTCTTATACACTTGTTTGTCTTATAAACAGGATTGCTTATTTACACAATATCCACGTGTTTAGAAGACAGGCGGAATATTTCAATATATTGTCACATTCCTAGGGAGCAGCTCAAAGTAAATGAGTCCTTTTTGATTCTATCGCATGGAAAACAGTGTCTTGCGTGGAGGGGAACCCATGCACCAATTTTCTGCACCTTCTTCTTGGAGTGCAGGTGTTTACCAACAGTTGCATGGTCATAGTCTATCTCTACGTCCAATTCCTGTATCGTTTGGTATGGATTCGCATGAATTAAGGAGTTCATTGATCTTCATCCAATTTCCATCCAGGCAGTAGGGCGTCGTTCGTGTCGAATTGTTCCTTCGTGAAACGAGCATACCATCTTTGGGCAGTCCTCTTACTAATGGCGTTGTTACCATACACTGCAAAAATGTTGATGGTGGTCTCCAAAGCTACCACACCTTGATAAAACTCAAACAACATAATGTGCCGGAGAAATGTTCGTTCTTCTCGACTTGATACTCCATGTACAATCACCAGGAACATACAAAAAAAAACACTCATTAATGTCGATGGTGTAACCTGGCATGATTTAACAAGGACCATGTTATGTAATGCACACACACACACACACACAAAAAAAACAAGAACTAGTTCACAGGGAATATTACATCAGCTTTTATGGTCGAAAGGATTTATGAACCGAGCTAATATTTCATGAATATATGAAGAGTTAAAATGCAAAACAAGTTATATCCTCAGAATTTATTTCTCAGAAATGTGGAAAATGTCCCACACAATTGTTCACAATACATCTCAACATATATTGTCACATTCCTAGGGAGCAGCTCAAAGTGAATGAGTCCTTTTTTGTTCCATCGCATGGAAAACAGTGCCTTGCGTGGAAGGGAACCCATGCACCAAGTTTCTGCACCTTCTTCATGGAGTGCAGGTGTTTACCAACAGTATATTTACAGTTTATTTCACAAGGTTCTTTTTTCATTCAATTCCATATGCACAAATAAGGTTGGGTACTAAATTCCACCTTTCAATATTCTTCCTTCATCATATTATTTGACTTTAAAAAAATGGATATAACTTAGTTTGCAAACACTGTACATTGCGTCTCGCAATGAGATTATTAAATTTTAACTAGTCATGTCAAATTATGAATAAAACGGTGATCAATAAGAAACATAAATATATTTTACAACATGACATGAGAAATAAGAGATTGTCATAAGACTGTAGTGACAAAAGGCTTTCTTTTGGATACATTTTGTGGTGAGTAATAAAACCATTGACAGCCACAAACCAATCTGTTGATTTTGAGAAATGGACGCACACAATTCGCAGGGTTTTCAAGATCAACACAATTACAGTAGTGGTACATCGTGGTTTTCACTAGTTTGTGATTATTGTAGTTTCCTATAGAAGACAAGTGTTAGATCTTCTCTGACATTCAGTTGACTTACTTTAAAAAATGAATTTATCTAACTTTGAGGTCTCACATCCACCTCCAAGATTTTGTTGTTGCGGGGGCAGAAACAAATGACCGCATCCTTTCTTAGGAAGTGAAAAAGAAGAACCACTCTCACTGTAGCGAAAGGAGTCCACAGAAACTTTTATTAACGTGTTGTTGCACAGTCTTTTTTTCGTAAACTTAACGAATAGCACTCAGTTGTTTGCATGTCTTAAAAATCTGCATCTAAAGTTATTAATTGGTCAGTCTTTAGACTAAATGAACGCAGTAAAAATGTTATCTGAAAGTAGTGTAGTTTTGATCTGGAGGAAGAATAATCTCCTGAGATCGACACTACGCCCAAATAACATTGAAATACGTCCTTTGTGCATTGTTTTCAACACTTTACAAGATTAGGATCTGCACTCAAATAAAAGAAGCAAAGGGATACCTTGTTTTCTTCTCTCCCGATATATTTCATTGCGCTGTTTCTTCATAGAACCCAATTTTCCTTCTGCAATTGTCACCATGTTAACGGCAGTTTCCAATTCTCTCCTAATTCAATCAACTTACAACATCTCTCTATCTACATCCACTGTTACATCGCCAGGCATATTTAACGAAAATTAAGCACCACACGATGCGCAGATGTAAGTAAAAAGAATTAAAAATGGATATAAGATATTTTGCACGAAACAGGTTTTTGGATATAACTTACTTTTTCTCCACATGCAGGGTCTAGTCACAATTTATTTGTCATTTCTAGTCTATAAAAGTTGTTTAGTGACGCACTATAAATAGTGTAAAAAAGACAGCTCGCCTTATTTCTGGTCTATTAAACCATGATATACACTAAGATTCTTAGAAAAATGAAGAATAGATAATGTTTCTAAGTTAAAAAAACCTGTAAGGATTTCATCACACTGGAATAAGATATGAGAGGTCCAGAAGCCAACGGATATAAGTGACATTGACGAATGAAATAAAGTTTGAGACCATCTTGGATATATAACCCGATGACACAAAACTGTCATATTGTGTGCAAAAAACAATCTTTGAGGAACCAGATTGCCTCTTTAAAAAATGAAGATCAAAATTAAATAATTTTGTAATATAAATTTAGAAAACAAAATTATTAAAAATAACCTGGAAATTAAAACCATTTTGTTCAGTAGAATTACACTTCGTCACCTTCAAATTAAATTTAGTGAGCCTCCGAAAATTTCGAGAGCCCTTTTAGAAAAATAAGAAGACAAGTTGAAATTGAGTTAGCTTCATTAAATAATATTATTTTTAAAAGAAATTAACAAGAGAGATCTTTTTTAATTTTTAGTCGTGAGCGAAGATTCATCCGTACATTAAATTCAAGACAAAAGAGACGAGAACAGGAAACATAAGGAGAAACTGTGTTAATTTGTCACTAGCGTGGGTTAGTACCCCTTCGACAAGAGTATATGTTTATTAAACCTCGTGTTTCTGGTTTCAATTTAACTTTTTTTTTCATTTTGGGTTCTTTTCGATCTTTAGCGGGTTGAAGTTTCCTTCAATATTTTTTCTTCTTCTAATTCTTTCTTTTTAGAGTTGCAATCAAGTTTCACAAATCAGTTCCATTCATCGAGTATTCTATAGCTTAATCCTACGGTTTTACTTGTTCAACTAGTATTAGCGATTAGGATAACTATATAAATAAATAACTAAATACATAGGTAAAATTTAAAAAAAGTAAGACTCATCGACAATTAAATTAATATGTAGATAGTTAAATATATATATATATATATATATATATATATATATATATATATATATATGTATATATATAAGAAAATCAACCTTAGATTAATTTTAATATTCAATATATTTCTCTAAGATGATTTTCATATTTTATCTAGATATTAAATTAGTTGAATTGAACTGGTTCAATCAGCAAGTAATATAAAGTAAAAATTTTGTTTGATTTTTCTTGTTATACCTGAGTGGCTAAGGAAGATAGTTTTATCATGGTAGTTTTGGGCTACGTTAGGTGTTAAAGGTTAGAAGATATTTTAACGACATTTATTTATTATATTTTTAATTATACTTATTTATTATTATTATTATTATTATTATTATAAAAAAGCGAATATTTTGTAGAGTTATGATTATTTTGATCCAACTCTAGTAGTTCCAAAGTAGAAAATCCACACCGAGACTCGGGATCCGCCCCTGCAAAATGGAAGAATGATACGTGCTTGAACTGGTCTTACCGAGAATTTTTTATCGACACCTCAACCACTTTCCTAGCCCTAACAGCTCCAAATTTGAAAATTTTCCCTTCCGAAACTCGGGATCCGTCCCTGAAATATGGCTGAATGATACGGGTTTGAACTCGTGTTGGCGAGACATTTCCAACGACACCTCAATCACCTTCCTTACCATAGTAGTTTCAAAGATATAAATTTCCCCTATCTCTGAGACCGCCAATAGCTCTGGAGCCGCCCCTGTAATGTGTATCATCTATACGGATTTGAGGTAGTCTTTCGAGACCTTTCCAACGACACTTCAAACTCATTCTTAGCCCTTGTAGCCACAAAGATAAAACTTGTCTGTATCTCTGACACCTCCTGTAATCTGGATGAATTATACGGGTTTTATCTAGTTTTTCCGAGACATTTCCAACAACATCTCAACCAACTTTCTAGCGCTAGTAGTTCCCAAGTTAAACTTAAATATATATATAATTTGCTTACCCTTAACGCAAAATTCAGATTAATTTAAGAAATTGCAATGAATTCAGAATCGTGGTAATATAAAATAATATTAATACCGGTAATGGTATCATTTACAATTTACAAATACTGAAACATGTTCGTTAATAAACTTGCATGTATTTTTGACGCTTGAACTAATCGCTGTGTCAGTAATGCAATTTAATACCGGTTATTACTTCATTTCTTAGGTCTCGATTTCTCGGGAAAATATGATTCTCTGATAATGTTTTGTTTGCTAGTATGTACGTCTCTACCTTTTTTTTTTCACAAGGACCATACAAAAGCGCAAATGTCTTGCATGATTTTCAATTTACTTAATGCTATCATTGTTCCTTACTGATAGTCGCGACAAATCCTTGAAAACATTACGGAAATTGGAAAGTTCTTTGAAGAGGGGTTGTCTAAAGATTAAAGGGCATTTTCTCGATTTGGTTTCTTTCAACATTAAGGGTTCCTCATGCACTGAAGCTGATTAAAATGTGAGGTTTACCTTGAATGAACTTCCTGTAAAGGGATATTCTTTTTCCTCTTGTGTTTGGTGAAGAAAACGATATTTAATATTCATTAATTTAGATTCTTATAGACGATGCTTGTTCTCTCTCTCTCTCCCTCTCTCTCCCTCTCTCCCTCTCTCTCTCTCTCTGTATATCTCTCTATCTATCTCGTACAATCAAAATAGTATCCTACATATACAATTATATATTGTTAGTTCTGAATCTTCTTTAAAAATAATGGGACGTGGGAAATAAACAGAATAACTCTAATTTTATAATTTCAGTCGTGTTCTATGACAGACCAGTTTTTTGTAAAACAAATTTAGCTTTCTTTATATTTGTATGTTTTACTTTCTCTTTTACGGTGCGGTTTCACTCCATTCTAGGAAATAAACTGAGATTATTTTTTATTTCTGTTATGTTATTTTATATATTCCTTCACGGTATTGCTTAAGTCTAGTGACAGTATTACAAACAATATGTTTATGCAGCATTCCAAATAAATGTTTTGTGAAAAGAAATTTCAAATATGTATTTGAATACCGTTCATTATCAACTTGTCAGTCCTATCTACAGACCGCATGATATGAAGAGCGTAAATGCAAAACAAGTTATATCCATTTTTCGAGAAACATTACTTCCCGCTGACATTGCCTAGTTAGAGGTGTTTTACACATGAAACTACAATATTTTGTGCAGAAAAAGATATAACCGTCGTTTTATAGGATGAAAGAAATTTGTACGGAAATAGGTAGAAGAAAAATCAATAAAGAAGCATGCCGCACCCATAGGAATACTGGATATAAATTCACTAAAATGCTTTATACGTAAAACAATTCCATGGGGCTACGGGGAGCTTACATTACCACTCTTTGTCGTCCCTAGCTTTATCAGAACTATTTATTTCATACATGTCATAAACTTAAGTTAGCCTCCATCTTTTTCAAATGAAATATTGCAGCCCCGAATTTTTTATGTGTTGCTGTCACTGTTCATAGCTAAAGCATTAATCCATCTCAAAAACTGGTCACTGACCGATGATAAGCATGTAACACTAAGTTACAACTGAACATTTGGTCCACATTGGATTAGGCTGTAAGTGGACGGTCAATTTAATCTTTTTTTCTCTTGTGTCTAACTATATACATATATCGAGCACTCCAAGTAAGTCTATAGAACTCGCTGGACAGCACTGATGCCATCAGTGTATCAAGAAAATCAGTAATACCTGATCTATAAATTTTCCCTAAACTAGCACTTGAGGTTGGTACAACATTGTGAGACACAATACGCGAGTGCAAAAGAATTGTTTTCTAAATATGTTGTGAAACAAAATCCCTCCCTACAAGAAAATAATTAACTGAGGTGCCAGGGAAAACACACGAGTGCGAGGGAATTTCCCTTCTTTCCCACCCTACAAATAACACCGTGGCCTTAACACTATGTTAAATATCATTTTTCCCGAATTATTCGCCATGGGATCTCATGTTATGACAATCCTACGTAATAGATGGCTGTAGTCGTCTGGCAAGTTAATATGAAAAAGAAATTTCTAGATTGTATTAAAAAGGATCAACCTAAAAGTAATATAGTAATTATCTGGCACATTGTATTAGCAACAATGTATACCGATAATTTGTAATGGCGTACGGTCGGATAACATTTAACCCTATTGAGAAGTTCCCGGCATGCTACGTCCACATTAGACAACCATAAATAATGTACAAATTTGTACAAGTAAATTTAGATAGATCGAAATTAGCAAATAAAAGAACTACGATTTTTTTATTTTATTTTTATTTTTTTGTGAAAAAGAAGAAGAGGACGTGGGAGGAGCCACATACCTATAAAGGATAGCCACAGAGAATTCCGACCGACGCCACGACAATACTGCCTGAGGATCCAAATTCCATGGTGGCGACAGTCGTATTTAACAAGCAAATAGAGACGCTTGTACGAATAAAATATTCAAACAAATGGATCCAGTGCATGGAGCCAAGGGTGACTAAAGAAAAAATAAATGTGGTAAATGGATACTGCCAGTTCTCTCTACCGAGATATTTTTTAACACAAAATAGAGAATATTTTGGACGTGTTAATAGAGGGAAAGATTATTATTTTGGGGGATTTTAATGCAAAATCGCCGCTCTGGCACTGCCCCGAGACCGATGAAAACGGAGAGATAATTGAAGAGCTAATAAACCAGCACAATCTCACCATCATAAACCAAGAAGTACAACAACCAACGTTTAGGGGTAGGGCTGGAGCGGAAAGCAATATAGATGTCACAATGATTAGGGGAAACTTTTATATCAATATACAAGGCTGGAGAATTAATGAAGATGCGACATCAAGCTCTCACGGCACTGTCAGCTTCGTGTTCGGACCAGTAACATAAAAGAACATAAAAGAGAAGGACGATACAGAAAGACTTAAGTACAACATAAAGAGATTGGATTCTAAAAATCTGAAGAACACCTGACACTGCCGCAGGTAGTGGAGGGGTGTGATTTGGAGAGTTTTGCGGGGTCGCTAGGGAAAGTCACACGGAAAGCAGTAGAAAAAGCAACACCAAGGATAAGAAATACAAAAAAAAAGAATCTTTTGGAATGAAAAATCAGAAAAATTGAAAATACAACGTAAGGTAAGTAGAAAGAGTTAACGAGCCGCGGGAAACGACGAACTCAGAGTAATAATACTAAACAAATATAGACAGGCTAAGCAAACATTCGAGAAGGAATTGCTTGAAAGTAAGAAAAGGACATGGAAGAAGTTCGTCGATGAAAATCTTAGTCAGGATATATGAGAGATGCCATATACAATCGAAATGTAAAAGATAAAACTTTGAGCATACGCTCAAAAACGATGAAGGAAATTTCATCAAAAATTGATGACAAATAATTGAATTATTGTATACAAAATTATTCCCAGACGACAATCAAGAAGACGACAACCCGGAGCATAGAAGAGTAAGACACAAAATAACAAGGAAATAAACGAAGCACGAGTGAAAGAAACAAAAATAAGAAAGTTGAAAAAGCAATCAGAAACTTAAAAAACAACAAATCTCCCGGTCCTGACAGTATTATAAACGAAATCTATAAACTGAAATGTGACCTTTGGTCACTATACCTAGCAAGACTATTTAATGAATGTATCAATCAACAGAAACTGCCGTCGCTATGGAAAGAAGCAAATTTAATAATTCTCCTTTAGGGCAAAGATAAAAGCAAAACGAATCCGAAATCTTGTAGGACTATATGCCTGTTAAACATCATAAGCAAAATTTTCAAGAAAGCAATACTGCAAAAAATAAACGAGAAAAGGAAAAGTTGGCAGACTGCAGACAACAATACGGCTTCCGCCACAGCAAATCAACAGTGGACGCGATCAACGAACTTTGCGACAGAATAAAATAACTCGAAGAAGATAATTATAAATACGTCATGGGCGTATTCTTCAATATTGTAGGGCGTTTGACAACCTCTGGTGACCCTCGCTACTTTGTGAATTGGGAAAGATTGACATACCCAAAGAAACTTGGAATGTGATTAAAGACTACTTTACAAATAGACTAATCAAGATGGACACGGCTGATGGTGTTGTGAGGAAGACATCAACAGGGAGGTGCCCACAGGGCTAGGTACTTGGACCGGTCTTTTGGGACATAATGTTCCAGCCATGTCTTGAGTTACTAAACCAACTACAGCAAGTAGAACGCGTGGTGGAGTACGCCGATGATCTGGCGGTCGTGATAAAGAGCAATAGCAGGCTAGAATTACAAAACGAAGCAAATGAAATTGTGAGTCGGATGACGCAGTGGTGTAACAATAATAAACTAAACATTTCAGCTGAGAAAACCAAATATGTGTTATTTAATGGAAACTTAATTTCAATAGAGGACCAATAATAAAAAATAATCACAGAACCATTAAAAGAGAAACAATCAGGTACTTAGAAATCGTATTAGACGAAAGATTGAATTTCAGAACACATGTATCAACAATTAAAAGCAAAGCTACCAAAATAACGCACGAAGTTATTAATTTAGCAACAAACGAGTATAGAATACCAATGAGAGTTATAAAGATATATCACAACATCATAATAAGATCCGTTCTTGCCTACGCCGCCAGCGCTTGGAGCCACAGAATGGACGACGTAAAGCAAATCCAAATCATAAAGTGCCCAAGGGCAAATTCTAATTAGAATGACAAGAGTATATAGAACCACTCCAGTGGAATCGCTTTAGGTAGTCACGGCGACCTTACCCATGCACTTGCAAATAAAAAGCTAGGAGCAATATACTGGTTAAAAAAAGAGAAGGGCCAAAGAGTAATAAATATCCTACAACAACAAGCAAATAATTTAAATGAAATAACCAGCATCCTAATCAGTTCATGGCAGGAGTACTGGAACAATACTAGGTAAGGAAAAAGACTACATAATTTATTCCCATACTTGGCTGAGCGCGGAGCTGGACATTGACATCGCCGGCTGCCTCATGCATTTTGTGACGGGACACGGCCCCTACAGACAGAAATTAAGGGAATTGCAGATTCTGGAGGATATGCTTTGCCGTACATGTAGAACAGTGGCGACCCCCGAGCAGACACCCAGGATATACTAGGAGAACAAAGAAACCTCCTGGGGATACTCGGGTCACTGAAATTCTCAGAACACCAGAACTGGTGGAAGTAATCCGGGAGGCGGCTGAAAAGGTATCAGAATACAACAGGAAGAAGTATATTACCGGGAGGACCCGACGCCACGCTGAACAACAAAATCCAAGAGACTAACTAGTATCCAGGGCCGATCCCGCTGGCATGTAAATGAAAAGCTAAATGTGGAAAGACAATTTATAAATCGTGACAACCGCGACATCGCGACAACTGTGGTGCCGCTGCGACCGTAAAAATAAATAAAAGCAAAATAAAAACAGTAAAAGTATCAGAAACGCTAACAAAAACAATTGAAAGAGGTATATCTAGAATAAATGTCCCGCTGGAAGGCAGTGAGGAGTGCCTTGTTGCGGAATTCCCAAACGAGAGACACTCAATATGTAAATGAACTAGTGTGCTGGAAGAAAAAGAGTGATTTAGTGAAGTGTGATTACAAGAAAAATCAATAAATTAGGGAAAAGAAAGCTCAATAGCTCCACTTTCGGAACCTGGAAATGGTAGCGAATATGAAACCTACTTCCGTGTATGCGTGCGACGAGTGTTAAGTGATGTGTAAATAAGGAAGTGGAGGTGCAGCAAATAATAGAAAGAACTAAGGTGAAAGAAAGATGATGATGCGAACATTGAACCAGAGGACTGGCTGAACGAAGACCTACACTACCTCCCCTTTCCAAAATAGTTAAATATACTTTAATATAAGTAAACAAAAGAAAGATAGCAGAGATTCCTGAAGCGAGAGCAGTAAAGAAGAATTGAAGGTTGCGAAAACAACTTTGTAGGACCCTACACCCCATCCTATGCGCACTGCCAACAATAAAGCATTTTTTCTCGTTTCAGAACACAAAAGAAGAAGATGACTCAAGTATATGTTCGTGTTCGTTTTGTGGCGTCCATTGCTGTCCTATGTAATGTTATGTGTTGTATGTAATGTATGTTTTATAATAAGATAGGATACAATAGATAGGGATTCCCCCAAGAATAAAATTCCAGATTTTAAGGAACAAGGCCAGGAGAATATACTGGACGCCTGGCCAAAGTCCGTCACGTACCCCCTGATGCCTTGTTCAGAAGGAACATAGGAATCCGACAATTCAAGAATCTCTAGGGACATGCCTGCCCCAGGTCAAGGAGACTAAATATGGCCGTGATGCACGACCTTATAATTGCACAACTTGATCCTAGAGACAGGGATGGAATGCGGGACCCCAAATTTTAATATACATATACATACATATATATATATATATATATATATATTATATAAACCACAAATGTAATCAACATGCACGGCAGTGCATGAGCCAAGTTCTTCGCGTCAGAAAACGTCAGCACTGCCAGAAGCATGTTATACAGGAACAAGAGTTTATGGCAAAATCGACGATTTGGGGGCCCCGTAAGAAAAAAGATGTTAAAGATAGGAATATGAGCGTTTGCCGTTAAGGAGATATGGTAAATATGTGCAGATGTACAAAATTTCATATTCGTATCTCAAACTATGTTCTAGTTGTGGACCCCTGAAATTGCACATTTTAGGCTAACTGACACTCACTCACTCACTCACTCACTCATCATATTGTTTAGGGTGTTTGGAGTAAGCTAGAAACATGAAATTTGGTATGAAGGTAGAGGATGGTAAGTAGATAAAGGAAAAATTCCGACATTTTGAAAAGGTCGCCATCTTGGATTCAAAATGGCTGCCAAACCTAAAATTTCAAAGGATACAGAGCCTAAACGATTAAAGCTAGAACAGTGAAATTTGGTATGAAACTACATCATTGATAGCAAATTAAGAAAACTTTTTAAAAATTTGAAAAAGTCGCCCTTTTGGATTCAAAATGGTCGCAAACCCTAAAATTTTAAAGAATACACAGCCTAAACGGCTGCCGCTAGAATAATGAAATTTAGTTTAACAGTACAACATTATTAGTAGATTATGAAAATATTACAAAATATCTCTAAAGACGCCATCTTGGATCCAAAATGGCGGGCGTCATAAATAAATTTTCCAAATGCTTGACCCAGAGATACGAAATTTGGCATAATGATGTATTATCAAGACTAGTTTAGGAAAACATAACAACGTTTTAAAAAAATCACCATCTTTGATTCAAATTGGCAGCTGAAATACCACTTTTCACATCGTTCGAGATAGAAAAATGAAATTTGGTATGACAGTGTATCATCACGAGTATGTCACGAAAATATAAGAAAACGTTAAAAATGTGTTCATCTTTTATCCAAAATGCCCGCTTAAGCCCCAATCTATAACGACTGAAGCTAGAGAAACGAAATTTGGTATGAAGGTGTACCATTACGAGTAGGTTAGAATAAATTCGGCTCGTCTACCCTACTAGGGTACAGTTCCCAGCTGGAGCCTGATTGTGATAAACCCAGCGAGGCCATCTTGGAATTCTGGGGGCAGCGCCCCAATGAGGCGAAGCGAGTATATACATTACACAAGTGTAAACAGCTGCGAAATACGAGCAAAAGCACCAGGGGTGCAAACTGTCCAGTCAACTCCTTCAACCTTAAAAAGTGGTGAAATGGAATATGGATGAGCCTAGTTCCTCGCGCCAACTTCCAATACTCCTGCGTGTCCCACCAAGTTTTACTCGTCACAAACGTTAGCACTGCCAGGAGCATGTTATACAGGCAGAATGTGGAAGTTTCCCCATTCGGACGCAGCGCTCTGGAGTATGAGGGAATATCTGCATCATGTGGCGCAGTGCACTGCAGATTCTGGTTGTG
>JAGDQP010005659.1:1583-59143 GCA_022664845.1 Lepisma saccharinum
GTATATTTTGCATTGCAATAGGTACATGTTCGTACGTTCCGACTCAGCTCGGATTCATCATTCTCTTGCACGCATTTTGTTTGCTTGTGTAGAATAGACAGATTGAACTATTTAAGCTTGTGAGATCGTATGGAAAATTTTCTACGTTTTGTCTTGCATCGGTTTACACATGATTTCTAGTACACACGGGTGTTTGTTTTCTCTCTTCCAAGACATCCTTCTTTGGCAGCTGTATTACATTGCGATCTTTCTACTAACCAGCCGAACGTACCTCTCCATTAACTAATACCCTCCGTCCATCCTTTGCATGCTGTTACGCCTTAACCATACACCCGATTCTTTTCCAGGCGGACTTCAATGCAAGACTGCTGTGACATCACGGACGCCTGATAGCACTGACCACTCGACCAACGAGGACGTCTTTGTTACTACACTGCAGCTGTTGAGATGCGTCCTCACCACCATCCGACTGGATATTCCTAGTCTCTCTCATTGCCAATAAATAAGCCAAACGCTCGTTGACTGTCTTTAATCATCACCCCTGTCTGATATGCAACCACACATTATTTTTTTAAAAATGGTCATAACATTAATTCTCGTTGAGATATCGATGAGCCGGCAATGAATTATTGTTACCTGTTGGCAACTCATCCCATTTGTGGTCCTCTCGACCCATCTTTACTTGGAAGACTTTCTGGGAATCCCCTACTTCCTCTGGGGAATCCCTAGCGCCCTGCTTGTAGAATTTTCCAATATGCATTTTTGGATAGCCCGGGTGTGACTTCCTCTAATTTACTCTCAACCGCCTACACTCCGATTTTTCGTCTTCGCAATAATCCGCTCTGAAGTTCATTTTCCCACGCTTTCGGCAGGCTGTAGCTCCGTAACGCCTCGGAATTTCCTCCCCGTTGTCTCGACTTTTTTTCCTTATTTTTCACTGTACTATCACCTCCCGAAGTTTGTCGGTCCGTAACCTTACCACCCTGTATATATATATATATATATATTTATATATTAACACGCTAGCGGCCATAATTTTGAAGATATTTGAACCAAATTTTTATATGTTGTTTCTAGGCTTAATAGCTCGGTTAAGTTCGTTAATGAGCAAAATCGGTCGCCATCTTGGATCCAAAATGGCCGCCGAACCCATTGTTGTATAGAATACACAGCCTAAACCGCTGGGGCTATTGAAATCAAATTTGGCATAAAGGTACAACATCACTTTTTGATTACGAAAATGTTACCTAATGAGTTCAAAGACGCCATCTTGGATCCAAAATGGCGGACCTAAAAATCCATTTTCCACACCGTTTGAGCTAGAGATACGAAATTTGGCATAAAGGTGCATTATGACGAGTAGCTTAGGGAAATATCACAACATTTGGGAAAAGTCGCCATCTTGGATCCAAAATGGCCGCCCAAAATCCCATTTTGCACACCGTTTGAGCTGGATAAATGAAATTTTACTTGAAGTTGTACTATCACAAGTAGGTCACGACAAAATAAGAAAACTTTCAAAAAGTCGTCAACTTGGATCCAAAATGGCCACATCAAAAACCCAATTTCCAAATCATTGAAGGTAGAGAAACGAAATTTTCAATGAAGGTGTATGACCAAGAGTAGGTTACAATAAATTGGGCAAATCTTCCCTTTGAGGGCGCAGCCAACCGTGGGAGGGTGAAGATGTACTCCGTGGTGGTGTAGTGCTGCAGGGAGATTTTGGTTAAGATAAAGGAGGCGTATCCTCTCAAAAGCACTGAAGTTGGGGTGCGAGCCCCGGCTCCCAGCGAAACTTCGAAATCTACCTCAGCCTGTAGGCCTACCAAAAGGGATTTTTTATTGCTTAAGATAATTGAATATTAAAATAAGTTAAGAATTTTAACAGAAAAGTCTTGCTATTGTAAAGAAATAGACAGACTTTCACATTTTTTTTTAGAATAACCTTCTTGGCTCCTGTACCAATCTGACTACCAAAACTAAACAAGGTAAGATAACAGTTGAAAAGAGTGTGTTTATGATGACAGTCCAAGAGCTTTTATACCAAATTATATCGGTGACGTTTGTTAGCGTATGGCTTGTTCTTTTTAAAAACAAGTTTGTTTTTTGTCACCGTATCCTTGCAATATCTATTTTATTTTAGTAACTTTTTAACAAAACTTTTCGTCCACGGAAGCTTTTTACCTATTTAAAATATATAATGCTTTTTTTTAGATAACATTTTTATAATAAAATTGTTTGCAACCAAAATTTGCATCCAATACAAAATTCGTTTATAATTAACATTTTAGGTGCATTGAATAGTAATTTAAACATAAATAATACAATAGGTATATTGAGTTCAACTTCGATTGCGTTTTTCTAAGTCAATATCACTTACATCATTATTTGTAGAAATGTGACGTCATTTGTGACAATGCCGCCTGAATTTTGAGCTCCTGTAATTTCCTACTAACATTTCATAGTCTTGCTGAAAACTGGGAACAAATACAGTTTAGTGTATGTACGACCAAACTAATCGAAACTTACCTAACCTATCTCAACAAGGAAAATAAGAAACAAAAAAAAAAGAGTTAAAAGTGATTCAAGGAAACGAGAAACCATGTTTACCTGAAAATAAAACATTTCTACCTTGCGAGTTATAGGAGGACTTTATTAAATTAAAACAAAAATGTGAATGGGATTCCCTGCACTATTATATCAAGTTTTTAATATAATTGGTCTTATAATTTCTACGTCATTCCGGAAATTGTAATTAAAATTTGAGTTTCGGTAACACAGAAACGGTAAATAGTTCAACATTGTTTATTTCGCTACTGTTAAATTTATATTGTCCCTTAACTATTGATACAATATCTTGTTTGGTGCGATCATATTAACTTATATAGAGACCAGACATTTTTTAGGAATATATTTACTGTAAAACAAGAAAAGAAAGAATCCTAGTCCCGATGGTTTATTTGATAGTCACGGACTTTCGATCGATACTGGTGAGACACAAACGTTTGAGTGCTTTTCTCGTCCATAGTGATCGAAGTTTTCCAGGTTTCTCCATGAATTTCTACAGGCTAATAATGCAGGTGTGGTACACTAGAAGAAAGCCTTGACCGCTTCCTTCTCATCCCTAACCTGAAAATGTGCTCGCCGAGGAGTGTCGTGTTCTATACCTATGACGAGCTTAAGTTATGGTTATGCTTAATAAATTCAAGTTAACGGTAAATAACTGTCACGTAATTATTAATTACTTTTGCAGATTTTTGATATTGTATTCTAGAATTGAAGGACAAAGAAGGAAGGGAAGAAATCGCTGCAATTCGTTGACAATATCGAAGAGATGCCGTTTATGGACTTCTGTATACAAAGAAAGATTTTTGGCTATGCTGTACTTCGGTACCACAATGTCCATTCATTAACGATGAACGGCGCCCATTTCGTATTTCGCCAAAGCCGATAATACACATCTCTTTGTCATTACTCCCCACTCTTGTGACGATAAGTGGTAAAACAGATTTAATAGAGAAAGCTCAATTTATATCAAGGATTATTTTTTTCTCTGTAGTGTATTACATTTACAATTTACGTAAGCACCTCTTAAAACAGATGGAACAATTTCAAGTCCTTGAGATTTATATTTTGTAAATGTTTTGGATATGAAACATAATGATTAAATTAACAGTTACTAGATGTCACACTGTACTATAAGATAATTAAGAAACAAGGTCCTCATGTAACGGCATGGACAAACGTTCATTTGTTGACACATTAAATTCTTTTCATAGGACGCTGTCTTCGTTTCAATATACCTCTTATTTAGTGTGCAAAAAGTGCAGTCAGTGAAAAGATCAAACTACCCCCGTAACAGAATTACTAAGTTAGTCTATCTTTATGACTACTTGTTGCAATCCAACTTATATATTGTAGTGACTGTGTAATGGCATTACGCGAAGTGTATGTAATAATGTAGTGCATTGTCAGTTGTAAGAACGGAAATGACAAATTTTAATTAAAATTTCAACGTAAAGGGAATATTTCAACATCATGCTTGTCATGAATGTAAAAATATTTTTGTTCGCTTAGCAAAATTTTCTTTGAATTCAATATTTGATTGCGAATAAGAGTTTGATTTTGTCATCCACTTTGTTTGCCAGATGTAGTCAACATTTAAGTCTAAAATTTTGGGCATGATGAGTTACTTCGTGCGGTCAGTTCGCTAATTATGTATTGAATTTAAATCTCAAAATTTAATAGAGGAATAGTCTATAATACAAAGAAAGGTCAGTAAATAAGTTATAGACTGCTACGGTAATGAAAATACATTAGGTGACAACCAGTTTCCTTTTCCCACGTCACCACCACCTATAGTCCGACCGTAATGACTGGATCTCTGGAAGCAATGTAAATAAATGGGGATGAGCATTTACATATACATCGGATGTTAGTATTCTAAAATTATGAGAAGGCACAGCTGACATCTTTAAAAGCTCTTTGACAATCAATTTGGTTTTATCATGTTGTCAAGACTCTGTGGAATTTGTTTGTATTAATAAGTGAAAGGGCGAGTATTTGCACATGTACTCTCGTTGTGTGGTATTTATATTCATTGAATATAAAGTAAAATGTACATAGAGTTCTTGGTATTCGCTAAAATGTTACGGAAAACATACGAAGGGCAACCATACACATCCTAAGTCTTGCTAATTAATTTGATGTCAGATTTTCCCTAGTCAACAAAAGTTCAGAGTTACAATATATCTGCTTATCAATTAATAGTATGCTGTTAATAGCATGTTGTCTATATTCAAAAGGGACCGAGACTTGTAGTCCCAAGGTATTAACTAAGTACTAAGAACCAATCGATCTGGGCTCGATCGCACGAATTAGACCGTCCTATTTTAACGTACATCCTCCAATATGGAAGATATACTCACACTGCACTGACACGGACTGAATAATCGGTGACACTGTTCACTGTCTCAATACGAGGTATGAGTGCGCTGCCACCTGGCGATACTTTTCCAAAATACGGTTATTATTTGTTATACCTACCAGGTTATACCTACCATGGGCGGATTTAGGAGAGAGACCCAGACTGCTTTCACATACGCGCGAGAGCGGAGCGGACAACACCCGCGTGGTTTAGAAATACATTGCGAGCAATTGGGCTTTCCACATCAGCGCGAGGCGAGAGCGGGTTTCTCTCGCTGCGAACGAAAAAACACCCGCGTTTCCCTGCTAGAAATTTGGCGAGACTTTCGCGGGAGCTGCCCGCAGAAAGCCAAGCAAGACATTGAACTAAATGAGCCGTTTCACATACTCGCGAGAGCGAGGCGGGCGCGGGCGAAAAGAGAGAACAGTGTTGCTAGGAAACACCACGAAATAGGCTGCATTTTTATCAGTTACACCAGGCCGGTAGCTAGAATTGTTTCATTAAAAGCTAATCTTCTTGTTGGATCATAATAATGTTGATATGAATGTTCATAGAGCTGTAAACAAGAAGTTATTTCTTTGTTATGAAGATGTATTGTCAGTTAAAAGAATAATTACTTATATACATTTTTCATGAAATTGTAGTATTTTTGACGTCGAAAACTTGAAAGTGAATCATATTCCCGTTTCTCATATATCTACGGTATTAATAAACAACTATTTATTCTGATTTTTGTACAAGCAGAAAACATTACACAGTCTAAATAAACTAAAGTAGGCCGGACGCACCGGAACTGTGTTTCGGCTAATCAGTTTGAAGACAGAGTACATTTCCTTTACTCATTTTCTGTTATACATTTTATTTACTCGATACTGTATTAACGATGACGATGATAGGTGTTCTACCCCAAGGCAGGTCTTTGACCCGAAGATCCCTGGGCAAGGTGAACCCATGGTGGTTTGCCATTGCCTTCCATGGGGTGATGATGTCCTGAGGACGGGACCTACAGTTCAACGTGGGATTCGAACAATTTGTGTACCCACCGGGAATCGAACCCGGGACACCTTAATTACAAGGCTACGAGCTTAACCACTCATCCACAGGAGACACTACTGTATTAAAGGTCAATCTTTTTGCTACTTTAATTGTTCTAAGTAATATTGGTTCCGACCCATACACTTTCAAATAAAGGTGAAAGAAAAACTTTTTTTTAAAAAATCTCGGAATTATTCCACTATTTCGACAGATATCCCAAACAAGCAAAATATGTATTTTCGGTAGTAAATAGTCACAATGCAACGGCAAGCCGATGTTGATTTCTGAAGGACAACAGGCAATAATAATAATAATAATAATAATATTTCGAGCTGAGCCATTTGTTCAAATATTCAGACTATTGATTTAAACCACACGTTTGGAACTAATATATATTTTTAAATAACGAACTAACGAATTAAAGGCATTTCCTTGGTAGTCATATTATCATCAGTGTGGCCACCACGTCAATAAAACTGGTTACACAGCAACCCTGTTCGCAGAAATTTCCCGCGTAGTCAATGCCCGCGTTGATGTGAAAGGATCAGCGAGAGCGAGGCGGGCGCGGGAGAACTCGCTCTCGCCCCGCTCTCGCGCGTATGTGAAAGCGACCTAAGTGTGTGTGTGGAGGCGGGGGGCTCACTTTAAAAGCTATCGTTTAGAATGAAACATTTATGGTCATTCTGAAATGACTAGGGGGAAATGCCCACCCATAAATCCGCCAATGATTGTAACGAGTTTGTGACACTTGCACGGAGGTGAATTTAGTGACAGTTGCAAGGAGAGATCAATGTCCTAAACTCGCTTAATTTTCGACAGTGACACTTGCACGGAAGCCAGGGGTAGAGGCGTATCTCGTTAATTGCGCCCTGTTTTATGAAAATGGCTATTGTATATGGATGGACGTATAGAAAATTGAGGACGAGATGTACGTACACGAATCAAGAGAAAATAAATGGTAGAACACGAATCGATTTTCTCGAATGTTAGAACAAGAATTAAAATATAATTTGTATTGAGAAAAGTATCATGTTACAACTTTGCTTCAGTAAACCTACTTATGGGTCAGGAACAAGTAAAAACAATTTTTTATTCCCCAAAAGTATCAGTTTTCAAAGTATCAATGTTGAAATATTGTAATTCTAGTTTTGGAGAAATAATAATTTTAATGGGCGTGAATATGGTTGAATAGAAAGAGAAATATATTCCTGTTGTAAGTGAAATCGGAGTGAAATCAGTGCCGAAGTGAGAAGGGGCTGTGAGTTTAGTAGTATTGAGTCTGAGTGCTGATTGGAAGTTAGCAGTGATGAGGTCGAAGGTGGATTCAATATCAGGGCTATTGATTTTTAGAATTGGATTTGTGGTTCGAGCTAGATATTGATGAAAATTGTTCCAATCTGTTCTGTGGAGTTATGGCAAAGCTCTTGCATCTGGAGCATACAGGTGATGGATGTTTAAACAAACTGGAATATGATCTGAGTCTAAAGCATGTATTGTTTGAGGGCCTTCTGTAATGGTAATACCTTTAATCAGAGCTACACCGTATATCAAGTATGTGAGGACGTCCGCCTCCTCTTGGGAAAAATGTTGGTTCCTTGGTGGAGACAGAGTAAACATCTAAGGTGGGTAATGCGTTATATAAAATTGATCCAAATTGGTTTCGTATGCGAGAAATTTTAGTGTTGGTGTTTACAATTTAGGTCGACAGCTAATAGTACATGATTTCCCAGTGAACTTAAAGCTCTGATGTCTGCAGGATTTAGTGGAATATCAGGTGGTTTGTACACTACTATGAGTATAATTGGAAGGTTTGGAGTGAGGAGACTAATTTCGGTAGCTTCAATTGTTTGCAATGGTGGCAGGTTTGCTGTACCACCTTTGAATCCAGGTCTATCGGCTCTGAAGATTGAGTAGTTTGAAAGTCTAAAATGATGATGCGTTTTGAGATGGCTTTCATTAAGCAAGAGAATGTCTATTCTTTTTTCACGTAAGAAGTGTTTAAGTTCTAGACGTTGTTCATAGACACCATCGGCATTCCAGAATGAGAGACGTAGGGTGTTTTGTGAGACGCTGTTTATTCTGCTCCATCATCAAGGGCACTAAAAACCAGCTCAATTATGATTGCAATTTTTTCATATTTATCTTCCGCTTCTTGAATTCTGCCCAGACCTTGATGTAGGCGGAGTAGAACATGTGTTAAGTTTAATCCTTGCGTGATTTCCTTGAATATCAAGAAGATATCTTTAATAGTGGATCCTAAACCTGATGAGGATACGGTAGGTGAATTTGAAGTTGAAGTTTTGGTTCCAAACTATATGGGAGCGGAATCTGAGAATTGATTATAGTACTCGAAACGAAACAAGATTTAAATATATATATATATATATATACATATATATATATATATATATTGAAGGAATATTAAAAATACACTAGTTTCGGAGCTGTAACTACGCAAATCTTGCACGGTATCGTCACAAAAGCCGTAGTACCTGGACAAACAACGTGGTAAGACAGAGGAAACTTCATGATTGAGGCAATACAGCATAGAGGAAATTTCCCTAATAACAATAATAATACTCGCAAGTAATTGCCAGTAGAAGGAAGACAACAATACTTTTCAACGGTGTACTTTTAAATCATAAATTTTACTTAAATACATTCCCTGGATACAGCTTTGATGATGATTTTCTAAGCTGACACATATAACGATATTGTTTATCGAGACATGATGTTACTAGTGATAATGCTACGAAAGATTTAAGAACCTTTATTTCCAAAACTACACATTTCTTTTGACACTCCTTGTTTCCGTTGGAGTCAGTGATTCCGTCAGACCCCCTGTGGGGTGTGTCATCCTTCAAATTCTCGACAACAATTCCCCGTCTTCCAACTTTAAAGTTTTTGCTGTAACAAATCAATAGAAACAGTACAAAACTCCACTTACACCCTCCCAATTTTGAATTTACAACACCCCTAAACTGAAAATCCTGGCGGAATCCCTGGTTGAAGTTTGGAATCACTCTCTATACGTAATAAAAAGATAATTTAATTTATATTAAAACGGGCTGACAAGGCAGAACCTTCCTCAGATGAAACACAAATCAACACTCTTTATTTCGTCTGAGGAACATACTGTTAGAACACCGAAACTGTAACGTTTAGTGTGTGCTTTTACAATAAAGTCAAAAGTATAAACCTTGTCAGACTGTTTTCTTTAAATTTAGTATGGATTTCATTTAAAGAGGGAAACCGTTGTCTCATACTGCGAAACATTTGTTTAAAGATATATAGGACTGTGACAAAACAAACTCAGGGTTCATGAGCAGCTGAAGTAACCTCCAATATTAAACATAAACTCAATTTGAAATTATTCCACTTCTATCTCTTTTTATAAAATTAAAAGTGCCTATGTGTGCGTGAGCATGACACAAGAAATATCGTTGCTTTACATTAATCTCAACAACGGCTATCTTAGGTAATAGTCCGTTACGGAAGGAGTGGAGGTGGGAAGGGGAGGCATGTAAAAATAACAGAAAACTATTGATATTAGTGTCGAATCCATAGTTTTCGGGGTTGCTGAGATGAATAGTAACATTCCCGATGCCGTTTAAGTCCAAGTTCAGTCCCCATCGACATGGGTGAGTGACAAAATATTTTATTCACGTCGCACCAACGGACGGGCAAATCAACTAGTAAAATCATATTATAATAGATATCATATTATAATAATAGATATAATATATATAATAGGCAAATCAAAATCGATATTCTAGTGATGGCTAAGTACAGCTAATGTGGAAACACGGGTCATTGCTATGGAAGGTCTATTTTACTGGTGAGTGGCAACACATTGGCTTTTGAACCCGCACTCTGCATCGGATTCTAACTACCAGGTGCGTAAATATGAAACCGGAATTTATGTACAGAAAAGACACAGTGATTGGATGACAATACTAAAAACTATTTTATTCGAAGTATTAGCCATCGCTAGCGATACATTTCTGCCATTGTTCCGGCAATGTGTGGATGCCAGACCAAAGAAAACTGTGCCTCTTGTGCTGCAAACCAGTCATTAAGCCATTTTCGTACCTTTTCGTAAGATGTGAAGCGCTTGTCAGCAAGTACGTGCCCCATGGATGCAAATAAGTGAATATCGGAAAGCGCCAAGTCTGGTGAGTAAGCCGCATGCGGAAGGATTTCTCAGCCAAACGTAGCAATTGTTTCCTTGACCGGTTTTGCTGTGTGGGAGCGTGCATTATCATGAAGCACAATCACTTTATGTTGTCTTTGGTCATATTCTGGTCGCTTTCACGCAAAGCTTGATGCAAATCGATCATTTGTTGTCGGTAACGTTGAGTATTAACGGTTTCGCCAGGTTTCAGTAGTTCATAATAGATCACTCCCTCCTGATCCCACCAAACGCAAAGCATTGTCTTCCGTCCATAGCGATTTGGTCTTGCAGTCGATGGCGCCGGTTCTTCTGGAGTTACCCATGATCTTTTACGTTTATGATTCTCGAAATAGATCCACTTCTCGTCATCAGTCACAATTCGACGGAGAAATGATTTCCTTTTGTACCTGGCGAGCAAAATTTCGCAAGTGGTTTTTCGGTTTTCTTGCTGTCGTTCAGTCAATGCATGTGGAACCCATTTTCCCACCTTCTGAATCTTGCCCATGGCTTTTAGACGTATAGAAACTGCTTCTCGTGTCACATTTAATTGATCCGCGAGTTGTTGTTGCGTTTGAGCGTCTTTCTCATCCAACAAAACTTGCAATTCGCTGTCTGCAAACTTTTTCGGTGGTCTTCCACGTTCTTCGTTTCTCACGTCAAAATCGTCACTTTTAAATTTTGTAAACCACACATAGTACTGTGACTTACCAAGAGTATGATCACCGTAAGCTTCGACAAGGATGCGATGCGATTTTGCAGCAGTTTTCTTCAATTGGTAACAAAAAATCAATGCTGTCCGCACATCGTAGTTTGTAGGTACAAATTGCGCCATGTTCAACGCTATGAAACACTACACTATGACATGAAACTTGTCTGGTTGCGATTTGCAAATCGTTATCAGCAGTCAAAAGAAGCAAGTGGCGCCAAGGACGCAGTTTTACGGTAACCACAGTGACAGCTAACACCGTTTATGCACGAATTCCGGTTTCATATTTACACACCTGGTATAACGTGGTTTGAATTACATGATAACAGGAGGATACCTTCCTTGTGATTGCAACAAAAATGACACCTCAATAAATAAACTGTTTTAAAGGACCTACTACTCGTATATACGTGATGAGATCTTATTTTTTATATAAGGATTTACCTGGGCCTCGCTGGTTCAGTGGTAGAGCTTCCACCTCTATTACTTCGCGTCCTCGGTTCGATTCCTGCTTATGCCATGGGGGCTTTGTTGTGGACAAACACCGTGTGCGTGGGTTTTCTCGGGATTCTCCCGTTTCCTTGCACTTTCCTCATTCCACGAATTCTCCCATCATAACCATTCGTCCTGAGCCAAAGATGCCTAAAGGTTTTAAACAAAATTCAAACTGAGGATTTACGGAACATCTTACGTTATTTGGGCTAATTCTGTATTAATTGTCTCAGTTTCATATTAATTGTGTTATTTCGTGTAGTGTTAACTTCTGGATGAAATGCTTTATTATTATTTTGGGTTTGCCATTGCATTGTTCGTTGTACTCAATCCGGGATAAGATGCAGTTAATTGGAAAAATGAATAGATTAGAGATAGTAGGACAATTTATTACCTACTTCGCCGGACCTTAGTTCCAAGGTAATCTCTAAGATTAGGACTTCTAATTGAAAAGAATATTTGGGTTGTTGTTTCATATATTAGATTTTTATATGGTTATTCTTATTTTGCGCCCCCCCCCCCCCCGCTGAAAGTAAAACCAAAACATATTTGACTGTTAAAAATTTATATATTAACATATTCAGCCGTTTTCTATCCACTGCTGGATTAAGGCCTCCCCCTTTTCTTTCCACATATCTCGGTCTGCTGCTATCCTCATCCATGTAGCCCTTGAAAAACGCTTGATTTCATCTACCCATCTTAAATTTGGACGTCGTCTCGGTCGTTTCTTTTCCCTCGGAATCCACTGTAGTACATTTGTCGTCCACCTTCCATCTGTTCGTCTAGCTATGTGACCGGCCCATTTCTACTTCAGCTTCTTCGCACTCTTGATTACAACATCCTCTACCTTTGTTTGTGCGCGAATCCATTCATTTCTCTTCCTGTCCCTCCTGGTTATTCCTAGCATGCATCTCTCCATTGCTCTTTCTGTAACCCTCAATCTTTGAGTCGTTTGTACATTCAATATTCAAGTATCGCAGCCGTACATCATCACGGGTAAGACACATTGATTATAAACTTTACGCTTCAAGACACATTGATAGTTTGCTTTTGAAAATAAAGTGTAGTCTTTCAAACGAACTCCACGCCATTTTACATTTTCTATTGATTTCATCAGTCAACTTAGCATTTTATGTTTTGAGCTGGCCTAGGTAAACATACTCATCAACTATGCCTATTGGCTCTCCGTTAATCTTTACTTCCTTCTTTGCAGCATGTTCATTATACATTACTTTTGTTTAACTTAAATTCATTTTAAGGCCTGTTTTCGAACTCTCATTACTTAGTTCTTCCATTCTGGTTTGTAGTTCTTCTGCACTTAAAGCAAACAGGACTATATCAGCGAATCGTAGGTGATGAAGATATTCGCCATTAATTTTAATTCCAACTTCATCCCAATTTAAGTTTTGGAACACTCTCTCCAGGACCGCACAAAACAGTTTTGGAGAAACTGAATCTCCTTGCCTTAACCCTTTTCCAACTTTAAATTTTTCACTTTCTTTATGCAGTCTAATGACAGAAGTGGCAGTCGAGTAAATGTTTCGCAGTAACTTGATGTATGCACTTTCGATGCCTTGATGTTCAAGTGATTTAAGTACTGCTGACAAGGAGACCGAATCGAAAGCTTTTTCAAAATCTATGAATCCCAAACACTGTGGAAATTCGTATTCATTAGTCCTTTCCATAACTTCACTCTGTGCTTGTATGTGGTCCATTGTGCTAAATTCACGACGAAATCCGGCATGTTCCATTCCCTGGTTAAAATCTAAGTCTCGTTCAATACGATTCAATATAACTTTTGTGAACATTTTGTATAGGAGTGACAGTAAACTAATTGGTCTGTAGTTTTCCACGCGTTCTTTGTCCCCTTTCTTGTGCAACAAAATGTTACATGCTGCCATCTGTTGAGCATAAATCCAGTCATTTCAAGAATATCTTAATTGAGCCGGATAATGATTGGATACGATTCACCTATTTAATCGCATTAAGGAATCGTTCATAGTATCTTATAACATTTAATAATCCAATAATAAATACAAATTAAAGAAAAATAAAATCAGTATAAGAATATTTAACACTACGAGGTATTGCCACAGGTCCCGTCTGATCTCTAAACTGCAATTATTTGCTTTTTCTTACCATGAGCTGCTGTTTGCTTTTCTTCAGGCTCTTGTTTTCCTCGATTGTATTTCTAACAAGATGGTTATTCCATCTTCGTACATCATCTTATTTTCTTACTTACGTTTTTATTTAGTTCTATATATTCAATCCTCTTTATGTAACTTTTCTCTTCTTTCATTCCTTTTCTTGTCTTCATCAAGGGTTAGATGAAGAGTTTTCTTTATCTTTGTATATGTTACGTTTAACCTTCCATAGTAGTTTTACAGTAGGTAAAACCGGATTTCTTTTTAATATAAAAATAATTTCGTCATTTTTTATAAATTATTTTTTTGATTTACAAAAATTATAATCCGAGCCATTAAGGATTAAGTAGCCGATCACACATATTTTCCGCAACCATTGAAACGGCTGAAACATCAAATTTAAAAACAACAAAAAAAGGACACATACCAAGGATCTGGAAGAGAGAGCTAACATTATTTCATCAGCAACTTTGTCATCAAGAAACGTAATTATGCGAGCACTAGCCTCACCTTCATAAAATTCTCTCTATACTTCAGCAATACTCTCATGTTAACTGATCATCTATCAAAACTCCATTTTCACAATTATGTATTTCTATCAGTAATGTAACAATCCCAGTTTTTTTTTTCAGCTTTTTATGAAACTATTAATTATAAATATTCTAGGCACAGAGCTAGTAGTTGGCTCCATGCAAGTCAGGTAATGCATTCATGTTTATTCAAAACATATGGGCAAGAAAGTGTGTAAAATCGTTAAGAACGGAATAAACAGATGTATACAAAGCAATTGCGACCAGTTCGAACATATCTGATAATAATTTGAATATTTAAAACGAAGAATGAAACATTTAAAGTCATTCTGAAATAACTGGAGGGTGGGGGCAGTGCCCTTATAATCCGCCCATGAAAGTACGTTATTTTCTCATCATCCTGTATATATGGTAGAGTATGTATATACTCTATTGAATCCATTACCTACGCAATTGATCATGTATTTTATTTTATCTCTCCCATACCAGTAAAGACAGAATTCTAAAATGTACTAATCTTTTAGTATATTGTATCGAAGAAACTTAAACGTATAGCGACCTATTTGTTTACTTCGGACCACACAGAGATTCTCTTTTTCTCTCCTTAGAGAAGTAAAATAGCTTCTTTCTTTAAGTAAAGATTTTCGTTCGTAACATTAGGAGTGAAATCTTAGCGGAAAACCAACAGAAAAGAAGGGATCTTCTTCTCTAGAGGATATGACTTCAATCCCAATGGGATGAGATATGATGGGAACGTGTGGGATGAAGAAAATTTGCTCTCAGGGAATCTCCTCCTGTACTCATATTGGGATGAAGGGAACAAAAGCAAAGATAACATTTAGACATTTCTTTTCTCCATCGAATTTAAGAGAAAGAGAGAGAGACAAGAAGTAAGAAGAGAGCAACATGAAATTGAAAGAAAAAAATAAAACAAAGTAGAAATAAAGTCGCTGAGAGCTCAGCAGTAGCGACTAGTGATAGAGGATTTTTTTTTTTTCTATATTCCAGCATCTGGCGTTCTCTTCCACTTCAGTTAAATTATCAAAATCTCTACGACTCTGTTCCACTTTGAAATTCTACTATCTTCAATCTTGCCTCATCGTATATTCTCTTCATATCGTCAGCTCCTGCTGCCTCACTTATTGCACAGACACCAGCAGTCACCAAATAATATCCAGGTGGAGTTCACGTGTGCGATTCGTTGGCGAAAGTTTGTTGATTCATGTATTCCATCATATAACTGGAATATTTTGTCCAGTGATTGAACCCAATGCATATTTCCTGCGACATATGTTCTCAGAATACAAATATCTAAAAAGTTGTTTGTAAGACAAATGATTTATGGACGTGTGACTCCGTCTTCAGTTAAATTGATATGATGAAAGCAGGTGAGGGTAAAGTTTGTTTCTAGATGATTTTCGTGGTTCATCCCTCTGCTTTAACCTCATCATTTCACCCCGAATAAGGAGTTGAAGTAGTTTCCGAAGCGCGCGAAACACTTGTTCCTTCACAACACTGAATAGCAGTCCATAAGTATGTATTAAGATCCCTAGTAAACAAAACATATCTGGTGTAGTAAAAAGTAATCCATTATTTTGCCAATAGATGGCTTCAGCGATCTGTAGCTCGCGTTGTATAAGTCCGATCGGGATCAACGAGATGGCGTTCAAACGATGAGATTGCGCACTACAGACACTGTTCAGATAGTTGTGATGAGTTGACTCAGTGTTGTGAGAGCGCGCGTCAAAATGGACACTAGCAAGGAGAAAATACGCTATATTTTACAGTTTTTCTTCGATAAAGGCGAAAACGCAAGCCAGGCGGCTGCAAATGTGAATAGTGTTTATGGTCCTGATACTGTAACAGCCAATCACGCGCAATTTTGGTTTCCTCGATTCCGTTTCGGTAATTTTGACGTCAAAGATGTACCACGCACTGGAAGGCCACGTGTCGAAAATTTCGTAAAATCATGGACATTGTCGCGTCCGACCGTCATGTAAGCACTGTTTCGATTGCCCAAGAGCTAAACATTGCACAAAAACCATTTGCATAAAGCTGGATACACAAAGAAACTTGATGTATGGGTGCCACACGAGTTAATGCAAAAAAACCTCATGGACAGAATTTCCATCTGCGAATCGCTGCTGAATCGCAACAAAAGCGACCCATTTCTGAAGCGGTTGGTGACTGGTGATGAAAAGTGGATCACTTACGACAACGTCATTCGAAAACGGTCGTGGTCGAAGCGCGGTGCGCCGGCGCAAACGGTACCCAAGCCAGGATTCACGGCCAGGAAGGTTTTGCTGTGTGTTTGGTGGGATTGGCAGGGAATTATCTACTATGAGCTGCTTCCCTACGGCCAAACCCTTAACTCGGAACTATAATGTCAACAATTGGACCGTCTGAAGGCAGCAATCGCCCAACTTTGGCCAATAGGAGAGGCATTGTGTTCCACCAGGACAACGCCAGGCCACACACATAGATAGTGACTCGCCAGAAGCTCCGGGAGCTTGGTTGGGAGGTTCTTATGCATCCACCTTATAGTCCGGACCTGGCACCGAGTGATTACCATCTGTTCCTGTCCATGGCGAACACGTTTGCTGGTGAAAAATTCGCTTCAAGAGAGGTTTGTGATCATCGACTGTCTCAATTTTTTGCCAATAGGGACAAGGGCTTCTATGAGAGAGGCATCATGATATTACCTTCCAAATGGCAACACGTTATCGAACAAAACGGCACATATGTGACCTGAATCGGATCATTCTAACTATGGAAAGTCAAGCCTTCAATGTCATGCAAAAGTAATGGATTACTTTTTACTACACCAGATATATAAATGTTACGATTGCAGTGGGACAATGGCGAATCACGGCATGAAACAGTTCATTAGTCTTATCTTGGCTCGAATTGCAGCTGCAGACGACCTCAGATACGACCTGCGAATGCGACAATCTTCACTTGCACTAACGGACCGCGAGCACGCGGATCCCATTCTGGTAGTATTTCTGTCCCGGGACTATTGCTTTCAACATTAGTACACGGTAGAATTGAGTTGTTTATGATCTTTAAGCATTTATGGATCAGGCCTGGATAGGGTGGGAAAGAGAATAATAGGAGTCAATCCAGGAGTAAGTTTAAAGTACCATTCCGGTATTTGCCTCGTTTGACTGAGGAGAAACCCTGAAAAAGCTCTGTCAAAATCTTCGACGTTGTGATCGGACTCAGGACCTCCCTAATAGAAAGCCAACACTCCACCGACTGAGCTACGGCCGCTCGGTTGTGCACATGATAAACATTTCAAGTAATTATTGCCACGATGCCACGAAAAGATATATCAACCCTCTCGAAAACCTACCAGACAACCTCGTTCTTTGTGAATTGCTCTTGCGCATGCCGCTGTCGACGTTAAAGCATTCTATATGCTGGTAGTACTTCTGTTTTCCTGCCTTGCACAGTGTCCCTAACGATAATAAGCAGCTTCTGTACGTGTCCACTAGCACAGTTTATTTAACATGTGTTATGACTCTTAAAAACGTTTTCTCAAAACTGGGAACCGCTGCTTCTGTACGCTACTGTACAATCGTTAATACTCATTGCGCTTAGCAGTAAGTTCCGGGATTTAACAGTCATTAAATCTAATCGTTTATAGATATTTATTCCTAATAGGCTACGTAAATTAAGTCACAGATTAGAGGTAAGTGTACCTAATAACTGTATCTAAGCACAACTGTCGTTCTGAAAATATTAAAAAATCACATTTTCATGTCGAAGTCCGTTATGACAAACAAATGCCTTACCATGCCTACCAGTGGTTAGTAAAGTTTCATATTCATATACATTGACAAAATGTAACAACACATTATGTTTTGTTCATCGTGTTGCAGGAGGCGAAACAGGATTCCTGTTGAGCTGTTCACGTGATAATGACATTTGGTTAAGTTTTGACTGATGTACTCTGCTGGAAATGGATTCGGTGCATTTTTTTTTATCTTTCCTTTCTCTTTTATCCAATTTTGCTTTTCAACACTCTTCTATATACTGACTAAGCGTGTGCCATACTAGAATATTGTATTGTGACATTCATTACATGCTGATTGCATTCCACAGAACTTATGAGTCGTAGGGTGAATTTGTAAGATACTAAATCCGAAATTTGCTAGAGAGGTCTCATCATACATGCCATAAAATGCAACCATTAGATGGCGTTCACGTAAGTGAGCATTAAAAATGTGTAGGATGTTGCCTGGATTTCATTTCATTTCATATATTCTTATTTTGAATGGCGGAGTTAAGGCATTCTTCCTTTTCTTCCACTCAACCATTTAAACATTCTACATCAAATTTATATTATATAAATAATTAAACACTACAAAATATATAATTAAACACTACAAAACAAACAAAAATGGACACTAAAATTCATACTATATCAACTACAATTAAAAGTGAAGAAATATATAATATTACAATCATAATGTAATTACTAAAAGAGAGAAAAATACTAACTAGAGAGTAAATAATAATAATAATAAAAATAATGATGATATATAAAATAGTTTCGTGTTGATCTGTACATTCGTGTGTCTAGTGAGTCAGAGGAAATTGTGACTGGGATAAAAAGCAATTAAGTTTTCGTCTAAATGTTAACAGAGAACCTGAGTTCCTGATGTGTGCAGGGATTTCGTTCCAAGCTCTAGTAGTATACACAGTGAAAGATTTTGAGTAGTACTCTGATTTATGATTTGCCACTGAGAGTACCGTGTTCTCTTTAGAGCGGGTGTTTAAAGAGTGAGTGTCACTGAGAAATTTGAACCTGGATGACAAGTATGACGGTTTTTTCGTTGTGACTAATTTATAAAGTAAATTTAGAGCATGTTGACGGCGTCTCGTGCGAAGATCAAACCAGCCCAATTTATTATAATATTGTGATAAATGGTCGAAGTACTTTGCGTTAAAGACGAAGCGTACACAGGCATTCTGGATGCGTTGTAAGCGTTTTGCTAGGTCCTCAGTAAGGTCCATGTAAGCAGCATCACAGTAATCCACTTGTGATATTACAAGGGATTGCACTAAGGTGGCTTTGATGGATTCGGGAAGAAAATTTTTTAAGCGGCCAAGAGAATGTAATGCGCCATACGTTTTTCTGCAAAGGTTGTTTACATATTTTGTCCAGGTTAAGTGTTTGTTTATATATAGACCAAGGTAGTTTACGCTTTCACTTAAGGGAACTATTACGCCATTTACATCGAGGCCAGTGATGTTTACGGTGTTAAGGGAGGAAAGTATCTTCCGTGATCCGATCATAATGAATTTTGATTTCAATGGGTTAACTTCTAATCCATTTTCACGTGCCCAAGAACAGATGTTTCTAATAACTGACTTTAAGTACTGGAGTGAACTAACTAAGCTCGATGGGTCGGACGAGATATAGCATTGAATGTCATCAGCATATAAGTGATATTTGATGGCTAGAATATTTTTAGGCAGGTCGTTTATATACAGAGAGAAAAGAAGCGGTCCTAAAATACTGCCTTGTGGGACACCACATGGAACAGGTATCCAGTTTGAATGTGTGTCGTTAGTGATAATTCTTTGCTTTCTATGTGAGAGATAGGATCTGAACCATGATAGGGCTAACGGTGAGAAGTTATAGAAATAAGAAAGTTACACACGGGTGTCACACAGGTGCATTTAATCCTTGTTCGCGAAGACATACACTGCTTCTTGAAACTGACGTTTACAACGGAAGATGTCTACTTCCAACAGGATAATTCACCTTCTCTCAGAGCTCGGATTATCATAGAGTCGTTTTAAGAGCATGTAGGTTCACAAAACTCCAGTGGTCACATCGTACCCTCTATCCCAATCCAAGTGAGAGTGTAAGAATGAGGCAGAACAGGCTGCTAGCTACCTCATTCACCAGTCAATCTGCGTGAATTGCAAGACGCTGCCCTATGTTTTACGTTGTAGTTTAACCCAGGCAACGACTTGTTTCATTACCACGACAAATTTGTAAGTTATGACATCAAGAGATGGCGCAACAAGGTACAGTGTAGATGTTTCTAATAAAATTGGATTTTCATTGAAGGTTGGTACCACTAACCTGTCTATTCTTCAATCCCTTTTTCATTTATCGTTCCGTAAGCTGTACTAGACAATAGACGGACATGATTTCTGATATAATAGACTGTATGTACACAGCATTCCGTAGGAGAATTTATGCAATATAGTATCATGTTTGGCACTACTCGTCATATGATATAATTGTGATGTAATGAGTTCAGTCTCTTAAAGTAGTCCGTACAGCTCAAAGTTCGATAGAATTATATCTTAAGCAAGCCCTGCAAGTGTATATTCATGGATCTTTATAGTACGAGAGAACTATCCAAAAATAAACTTCCGTTTTCATGTGGTGCGTGACGTATTGTGAGTTTGACTAGAATATAGAGCGAGTCAGTACGTAACCAGGAGTGGTAAACTGAGGGTCGTGTTGCCTTTACGTACTTACTGTCGTTCAAAATGTATGAAGAAAGGAGAATCTCCCAGCTGTTGTTGAAGTCCATCGCCAACTTTTTGTGGAGATTACGCAATGAGAAAGATTGATGTGAGACAATTATTGTGTCGCATGTTAAAAGATGGGAGGACAGATGTCCACGATGAAGAAAGAAGTCGCTGGCATATTGTGGTGATTGATAAACATGTGCAAAACAATGACAAAAAAGTTCGATACAACACAGCTTCTGGGGACTTACCGCAGATCTCTCGAACGTTTTTTCAAGAAGTGACTCCGAAATGTTAGATTACCGGAAGTCCAGTAGTTATGTAGCTGGAGCGATTCTCATTTTTCGTACATTTTAACTCAGTTTCTGCATACAGTAGCACTACCAGCGCTTTGTCACTGCTGGATATAACAGACTCCGACTACACTGTTGCCAACCATGGAACCGTTACCCACAATACTTCACGCTGCAGACCTACCTCAAAACGTAACTTAATTTCCGAATTGTTCTCGAGATTAATTCCCTCCAGTGTGCATTTCTTCCTCATGTTTTTCCTAAGCTATAGAATTAATAGGCATCATTGCAGGCTCTGTTTTCATGTGAGTAATCCACATGGAGTTTTAAAGTACTTAACTCTATGGTAACCCCATATCATGTGGAACAATTTCGTGGACAATCTCTACTCAACCGTTTCCAATTTTGATAACATTTCACACACATATCTGCTTAAGCAAGAGAGCAAGTCTTCTACTAATAATCACGAAGACTTCCAGTGACCTTTGAAACCATCTCATACAAAAAAATAGGAATTTTGGAAGTAAATTGAAAATTGGAATTTTAAAGCACGTTACAATACTGACAATTGGGGCACTTGGGGACGGTGACACATGCAGTGCTTTTCTTATGTGTCGAATAAGGTTTATACCAAGTTTGGTGCAGTGTGTCAACAGTATGGAACATTAAAAAAAAACAATCTTAAGATAAGTTTCTAACGCTGACAACAGGCATGTTTGGGGACGGGTTAACCGCAGAATGTTTTTTATTGTATCGAGTAATGTTTTACCAAGTTTTGCGCTGCTGCTTCTACCCACAGATACGTATTTCCTTTGAACTAACGTAATAGAAGCAATTAAAAAAATGACTTGGTAACACTGATATATTTGGTTCTCACGAAATGGAAAAAATTTGAAAAACGAAATTTATAAAATTGATTGACAACATTGACCGATCAAGACAGTTAAGGCGGATCTGAGCAAGAACTTTCCCACGACACCTCAACCACCTTTATACATGTTGTGGTTCCTGAGATTTTTTGGACAGGGACAGATGGAGGGGCTAAGAGAGACTAAAAGGTCCCTTTTCGTTATCTACGCTACCAATGGACCTTAAAAGTGGAGTCTGAAACTTAGTATAACTTAGTTTTGTAGCTACACAGTTATTAGTACTTTGAAGAAAATAAAAATAATAGGTGGTCGAGTGGGGCCCATTGGTCCACTTGACATTAACAGAAAATGTGAAGATTAAAAAATGATGGGATAGTCTGTGGCAACTTCGCAACCAATAATTGTATTGGGTTGCATAACAATGTATTTGTTATGGCTAGCAATAACTGCTTGAAGGTTAGTCGCTATGTTCTGCAGTGTGAAGTATAATTTAGGAATATATTGTCTGAATAGCCAAATAAAGAAAATATTGGATAATCTTTAGAATTTCTTGTGAAGAAGCTGCATAGGAAAATAATGTAAAACAAAAGGCAGACTACATGGAAAACACATAATGCCAGTCAGTAAGCGTTAAGTCTAGAGATGAGTTGTGAATATAGGCAGCTTGTGGATAGATATGCTAGAGAAAATATGGCAAAACATTATTGATTGCCAGTATGTACAGTTATGCATCAATATGAACGTAAGCCATGGATATTGGGGCTGTAAGTTATATCTTGAGGCAGCTTGGTTATGAAGCAATTTATGATATTATGTAGAACAAATATGAACCTGGGAAAACAGAAAATAAATTATGTATTAAATGTGTGTTGTTTAGTTTAACATTTTATGCATTATACTTTAGAGAAAATTAGGTTAGAATCAATGGAAGACATTACGAATGGATATGGGTCATTGTAAAATGATTATACCTAAACGTGCGGGCAGTATTGAGAAAATTAAACCTAAACTTAAAAAAAAAACAAAAAAAACCGTGATATTACTATGATAATATATGTGTATGATTTACGAAGTATACCGTATTACAAAAATTTTAAAAGTGCATATATCCACGGAGAGAATAAAACGATTTACTGTAATTGAACCACATTTTTTGCAGTTTAACTAAGCCACAGTGGCGATTCGTCCGTGTAGGAATGAAGGAACCTTTTTCAGCCCAAAGAATGAAGATAATACTGGAAATAACTTTGTCACGAAAAAAAATTATATAATCTATGTAATTTAGTTAAATTAATGTGCGATTGATAGCTCTGTATGGTATTTCAGTGTAATACAAAATTAATTCCCAAAGCCTATGACTGTGAGCAGAATTTCAAATTCACTTCATATCGAGCCCCCGTCATGTTACAATACAAACGAAAACTTTTGGATCGTCAGTTGAGAGGCATGTAAGTTTGAGTTGTGCTGCTGTACATCCTTACTGAGGTTTACTAGGGTTTTTCTAAGTTTCACTATGTGAATTTTGGGATTGTGCCTAGTTGCGCTACCTTCCTCATCCACCGAAAAGTATAACGTATGCAGAAGATTACCTGAAGGAGCACGGGTAAGCTTAATCCTGTTTTTATTTCATAATGCCACATTATTGGCAAAACTTTTGCTCGTTATATTAATAGCAAGTTTTGGGAAGTGTAGTACCAACTTCTTAGTATCACAAAGGAAATGGGTGGCACAGAGTTCTACCGAGCGCAATCTTGTCCTTGAACCAAACTTGCTGTGTTATCGTAGAGTACTTTAGTGAACTCGGTGATCCCGTCTTCGTCGCAACTAATATACTAGGTTTGTTTATGCACCCACACTCTGCCTCGGATTCTAAACCAAGCCAAGTTAATAGTCCTTAGAAGCAATTAGAAACGAAATATTAGAACGAAAGTCACAAATCGGCTTGACTAAGAGGGGAGGGATATATTGCCAGAATATCGTGCGTTTGAAGGACTTGGAGTTCCTACACCTAAACAAAATCACGAATCGCTACTGCTAAACAATTGCCTGCATTGAACTTAGCCTAAGGCTCTAGGGGCTCTCTCCTCATTTCTATTCTGAGCAGAATGCTTGCCGAGTGACGTCATGCCTTATATTAGTGAAGAGCTTATGCTATAGGTGTCTGTACAGTCCATACTATTCAATCGCATAGATACACGTAGTCTATATGAGACAGAGACCAAGAATTGGAGTTATTTATCCAGTAAGTGTGCAGGTGTGTGCTATATTTAGAAAACCTAATATTTTGAAATTGTGTGGTGGCAGAAGCTAGCTTATCGTAGACACGCTGGTCTATATCCAGACGTAATTACCAGTTTGTGTGTGCAGTGAGGTAAAAGTTCTGTTGAGCTCCGACCAGCCAACCAGCCTCCCGCTATTGATCGAACCCCCAACTGGTGGAGGTCCTTTTCCTTCACCCAAGGCAAGCTATGGTGTAATGTTGATCTACATAGAACCCCAGGCCAAGTGACTCCGAAAGTTTCACATCGGAAAACTTGCTTATGGTTCATACTAATCAAAAATGAACCAATAATAATAATTTCTTATTCAGTGAATCTTTTTCTAAAGATTTTTTTTTAATGCTTCGTTCAGTTAAATATTTCGTAGTGCGATATAAGTCACAAATAGCGTTAAAAAAATTGTTTTTATGGGGCATAATCACTAAATATGTTTTCTTTTTGCAGTTTATCCAGACACTGTAGTACAGTGTAGAGCTGAAACCGGGTCACTTTTGGTGACCAAGTGGTCAATTTCGAAATTTGACCCGGTGACCCGGTCTTGACTCGAATGATTCTGAACCTGGTCCTAACCGAAATCACTGAATTAACTCGGCGATTCCTATGATCCAATCTTCACCCAATTAATTCGGTGGCATTATCTTGACACGGTGACCGGTCTTGTTTCTGTGGTTAGAATCTATCCATATATTATAATGTCAGATTCCATAAGAAGTGAGCTATGCAGACGAATTACATATTTGAGAGTTTTAAAATATTTTAATGCTTTTATGCTATTTAATACTTCGAATACAAAATTCTTCCAGAATAGGCTTTCCGAGGGAGTATCTGCATACCCCCGGTGACATTTTTGTTCTTTCCGGGGATATGACACTATTTCTATCGTTATTCCTATCGTTAGGAAACTTTTGGTGTCGTATTTCTTGTACTGTGGGGAATAACACCCTGCACCAGGTCACCGCAGATGGAAATACTGTTCATACAAAACTGTATAATAAGGAGAGAATGGAATCTCTGCTTCGCCCTCCGAGTCACCGGGTCAAATTCGGGTCACCAGGACAAATCGAGTCAGACCGGATCCGAAGCATTTTGGCGACCGGGTACAAAAGGACCCGATTGACCGGTGGCCCGTTTCAGCTATGGTACAGTGGTTAATGTATTGAAAAGGCATGAATTTTTGAGTCTTGTTGTCAGTCCCCCTTGTTAATGTTTCCCATGACCATTATCTTACCTTTACCAATTGAATGCTTGGAAGGTACCTCACCTAGAGACTATAGACGTAACCATTGCGTTCTCCATTACTTTCGCAGCAAGAGTGTTTACCAAGGGATGTCTTTAGCTCTCTGATGGGTTTAATTACCTGCTGGCGATCTTGTCAATAGTGTAAATTAATTAAATAAATATAAATTATACTATAAAAAGGCCAATTTTTAAATTCTGGTTTTCCATTGGAATCGTTCTTATATATAATAATAGATATTAAAAAAATGTATTTCAGTGTAATAGACTTCGACTGACCAAAACTGACCGGTGGTTAGTAAGTTGGTAGGTAGGGTGTTCGCTTTGCATTCGGCAGATCTTGGGTTCGATACCAGACTGATCATCCCGACTGAGTTTTCGAGGGTTTTTGCTGAGTCACACAGACAAACGCTAGGATGGTACTTTCAACTTATACCCTGATCGACTCCTTTCCGGATCCTTTCCCCTCCAGTTAATCTGGGAGTTAATATGTATCAATACAGTAAATACTGGAAGTTAGAATGCGATTGTTTTGGGTTGATACAATTACGTAGGATGTCCGTTTCTAGGCTAAACCCTATTCACCATAAACTTTGTTCAACTGTAATCTTTGGACACAACTTCAATGGCGATTTGTCATTATTTACCAAAATATTGCATTAGTAGTGACGGTGTCGCGTTAGGTATGTCCCAGTAGCACACATACGTGGTTTCAACGTTATTTTTTTATTTCATTGATTAACCGTTATCGGTTTAAAAAAGTACGTTAAATTTTAAATCATATTGTTGATAAGATGTTAATACGATGTCTATTCATCGATTGCTTTAAACTATGGTATAGATTTCGTTTCATGGAATTCTTTCCCATTTAATTGAGCAAATATTAAAAGCTAATTGAATGCCATTAAATATTATTTTGTGTTTTCAGTGTATGTTCAAAACACGTTGACTTTCATTATATATTATATATTTTGTTTCGTTCATAGGACGTTAATGTAACGTGTTTTTAACAGTTATATTGAACTACGTCATAGATTACGCTTCATATGTGCCTTTTTACGATATATTTTCACCGTCTTTAGAATTAAATTTCATCGCTGAGTACATGATTGTTCCGATATCCACATTTTTAGAAACGTTTATTATTGTTTCTTTCAATGGTATTTTGGTTGACTTTTTACAGCCTTTTCTTTAGTTCACAATGGTTCGTGGCGTCCTGAAATCTTGCAACGTTAATTTAACACATTTCCCGACGTCATACAATGATGAAATTTTTCACAGCGACGCACGTCGGGTGACAATACAATATTTCATTGTTACTTTCATATATTTACATATATTTTAAAAACATATTTTAATATATTTTTCTAATACGAACTTCTTTATCCTAAAATAAATACTAGCCTGCAACGATGTTAAGTTTTAACTGGTTGCAGAACACTTTAGGATTTAGGTCACAAAACTTTAGCTTGAGGAAATGTATCCGAACACCGAAATAACTCGAAAATAATAATAAAAGCTTTAAAGACATACTTTTCTTAAACTACTCGTATTAAAAAGTAAAACATAATTTTGTTTATTCGTAATTAAAAAGAAAATCATGGGTTGCCCCAATTCAAGAATTTATAAAGTAACTGTATATGAAAATGCGCCTCTTGCTTTCCTTTTTAGTCATGCATAAACAAAATTATATTTTTACTTTTTAGTACGAATTGTTTAAGAATAGCACGTCTTTAAAAAGTTTTTTAAATTATTTTTTAACTATATTTCTCCGTTAATTAAACGGCTTTTTAACGTTTCGAAACTATGTTTTTTTATCGCCCACTTTTGACATTTAAACCAACGTTTATGCTCATTTGAATCTGTTTCCAACCATTATTAAACATCATATAACCCATTGAATAGGTGTATATAATACTCGTACAACGTTAAAAATATATTTCGAAAGCACGTATTTTCATCATCCACTTCTTGACGCAGGAAACTACGTTTATTCTTATCCTATAAACAAATTGCTTGCACATGCTGGTGAACAGACGCTTCTGGATTTTTGGTGACTGCCTGCAACCAATACGAGTACATTTACTTCAGATACAGTCTTCGTAACATAAAAGAAATAGTAAAATAGTAGTTACTAGCTAGATGGCTTCTTTGATGAGTGGTTAGAGTGACAAACAACAAACTTTCAGTGCACAAAGTTCCAGCTTCGAATCCCACTACAGATAATGAGAAACTTTACTACCAAATTAATATATTACCATGAAAGTAACGGGCGAAGTCCAACTGAATATGTACACCAATAAACAGCAACTATGCACTGTTTTGGCCAACTGGAATAGGTTCAATAAGTGGGTATACACAGCGTTGAAGAACATTTCTAAACAATGTTTCCTCGTTTATTCTAAACGACGATTTCAACCTGTTCCTCAACCATTTTTCAACGTCGAATAAACCGTTGAACAGGTCGATATTCTGGAATATATACAACAGTTAAATAACGTTTCGGTACTAACGTTTAATTCATGTTTTTAACGTTTGTGTGCTACTAGGGATTGGTGCCTCCAGCTTCAAACCTACGAATTTTTTTATATATAAATTGTGATAAATAAATACGGTGAATGAATTTATTACGAACAAAGTAATAAGCTTACCTCAATTTTAAATTAATATTTTTTAAAGTACTTTCTTTGGCTAGTGATGCACTTATCCCAACGTTGATTCCATGATTGGAAGTATTTCTGGAAGGTTTCTTTCGGAAGGGCCTTCAGCTGCTCCGTCGTGGCCCTCTCAATGTCGCGATTGGTGCTAAACCTTTTCCTTTTAGCATGGTTTTTATTATTTGGAAGAGCCAGAAGTCGCATGGTGCTAAATCCGGAGAGTAAGGCGGATGTGAACAGACAGGAACCTTTTCTCGGCGAAAAACTCGCAGCTCAGAAGCGAGGTGCACGGCGCGTTGTCGTGATGAATAAAGAAGCCATTGGCCCATTTTGTGGTCTCTTTCCCCGTACATCGTTTCGGAAACGTTGCAGTACCCACGCCCTTGTAATATTCTGAGTTTAAAGTTGGTTCTCATGGAACGAACTCTAATCGAACTATGCCCTCACTATCGAAAAAACAATGAGCATGACCCTGACATTCGACTTTGATTGATGTGCCTTCTTAAGGCGAGAGAAGCCACTCGTTTTCCATTGAAAACTCTCAATTTTCGTTTCAGGGTCATAGCCATACCTCCAACTTCCATCTCCAGATGTAATTTTGGCCATAAAGTGCTGATCTGCATGAAGACGATCCTTAAATTCCGTGCTAAGTGACACACGATTTTCCTTCTGTTCACCAGTCAAAAGTCTGGGAACAAATTTCCCATTCACTCGTCTCATTTGCAAATAAAATGCTTTGCACAGACCCGTACGAGATGTTCAGTTCTTCGGTAAACTCTCGAATAGTCAATCGCCTGTTTGAATGAACCATTTTGGCAACTTTTTGTACGTTTTGGTCTGTTTTTGAGGTCGAAGGACGTCCCGACCGTTGCTGTCTTCAACCAACTGATTTCCGCTTTTAAATCGCTCATACCACTTGTAAATAGTCTTCAGAGTCACCAGATTATCACCATACATTGGTTTTAATACTGCATGTTCTTTGGCACGTTTTTGCAGCTTAAAACAAAACTTAATGTTAACGAGTTGTTCGAAATCCATGATACGCGACAGACACGGTAAACACGATCTCACTTTTCCGGCTCTGGAAGCCGACTGACAAGTCACAACTTGTTCAAACTTGACCGACTATCTCAACGGATCAGGCTATCGGACTTATTACTTCAAATGGATGTGTCGTTAGCAGTTACTTCTATAAAAAATCATTCACCGTATTTTTTATAACATTTGGTATCTTTAAAGGGACTGTTTGCCGACCACGTTAGCCGTATATTCTGAGACGTCATACCAGCATCACCAAGTTTCTGATTATAATCCCTCCTGGAGCAAGAGTATATGTGAATTTTAAAAAACTTAACAGCTAATGCAGTGGTGTCGAGATTGGGCGAAGTCATCAGTTGCGAATATGGCCCAAAATACAAAATTCACCAATTTATTAAAGGAATTGTTTTTCTCGTTTTGATGTGAGAGACAATTGGCAAATTGCTTCACGTTGCCCAGGGACCTTTTGGTCATATGCCTGCTTCCGAGTGGAGGATTGGTTGTCAACAGCTTTCCGAAAATCGTCACTCTGTTTCAGAGACGAAACACACATACAAAAAGAAAACATTGCTTATAGGGGGGGAAATATCAAAATTACAATACAAAAGAAAACCCATTGTTGATGAATGTCACTCCGCTTTCTAGAAAACTATACACTGTGTTACTGAATTAATGTGACAAATGTCAGCGAGTGGAGCATAAACCTGCCACCAGGTACATCACCAATCACCATCAACGTATGCTGTATGCTGCTTAGAATACCTTAACCTATAGTGAAGTTGTTCCAAGACAGAACTATAGTTACGCTAACCACATTTTCTCAGTCAAAATTTGAAACGGTTCTTGTTATGGTCTAAGGGACTCCTTCCTCCTATTTGTGGGTTGTTTGAAAGTCAACCCCAAAAGAAGTTTTCATTCAGGCCATTTCAAACTAGCTTCAAGTTGCGTTTTATTGAAGACTACCCAGGCTTCAAAATAAAAAAGTAACATCTTTAGAACTTCGAAATTAGGAACTTGATTACGGAAAATAAAGTCAATTGTAAGTTTTGTCAAATTTACGTGAAATGTCCCTTCAAATTAAACTATATAGACCTCTTTGAACAAAGTTGGGACTGTTTCATATTTCTTTCGGGTCACGTCTCTAAAATTCGGGATTGTCCCGAAAAATTCGGGAAGTACGGTCACCGTAAGTCTATAAAGGTCTAAATCTGTCCTTATATACTTGAACAATATTTTCAATAGACTGGAGCTTTTCCAAGGATATAAAATTTTGAACGGAAATAACTTACCGGTACTTAATTAATATTATTTATACTTTATAGGATACAAGAAAAGATAATGACGTGATATGTGAATTTAATCACCTTGCTAGCTCCACTTTTCTGAGCAACTAAACTCAGAACATCACAATTCACAACCTTGATGCATCTTCTCCACATTATGACAGAAATATGTAGAACTGAAAAAGTACGAAAGGAAAAAAAAAACAAGGAAAAAGAAATGGGGAAATGCTTTCGCCGCGGTTAAATTAATGTTTTCTCGTTCTGCGTGCCGTGCAAACCTTTATTTACAGAACATGAAACCAGCGCTAGTAGCTTGGTATTCTGTTTATACGATGCATTCACAAATTAAGTTGTTTTATGTATTATGAGCCATTTTGTCATTTACGACCAGTGAGGGGTCCCTGCATCTTGATTGTCTGGAAAATAAAACAGTCATTTCACGTGTTAGACTATTTTTCCAAGCTATTTTTCGTCATTGTCAGTTTTAAATGACAATAAACTTCTTTTTTGAAAAAGGATACTTTAAAAGTATCATGCACACCTCCTCCTTCTTCCTCAGACACATACACAGTCACATAATGTACCACTTACACATATGGGATATTATGAGGAATTTAATTCAGCATTAAAATTTGGTAGGTTATGTATACGACAACTATGAATCTGGTTGTTCAAAAGTTTAAAAACTTATTGGTTGGGATTAGAGGAGAGGTCAGTGTTGATTTTATTTAAATTTCATGTGCGGTAAATTGGAGTCTATCGATAGCCGATTCAGGCAAATACGTACTAAATTCAGTTAATTGAGGCTTTTGTAATTTAGTGGTCTTCGCCCTGCTTGTCGTTTATCTGCCTCATTCTCTTATGTCGTTTGGTTTGCTTTCTCTCGTTTCGTTCGGTCGACAGTCATTTCGTCGATATTCCCTTGTCAACGCTATTTCGTCAACAGACAGTCACTTCGTTGGAAAGTGTGCTCCATGACTATGTACATTTTATCGACGAAATGATTGTTGAGGATGTACTTCGTTGACTAACAAATTGTCGGCACTAACTTGTCGTCATTGAAGTTTCGAGAACAATTTTTTTTTTCATTTTTTTTAGACAAGTATGTTTCATGCACATTACGTTTTGTCGACGAAACAACAACAAACTGAATTAGCGACTACGTGAGAGTCAATAAACGCATCAATAAAATTAATTACCTAAATCGTGATTTGGAAATTGCTTTGTCTTGACTAATTAATGTTAACTGCAAGTTCAATTGATTTATCAGGAGGACTGTATGTATTTCCTCAAATTTAAATATCCCTGTAAAGATCGTTGGTAGTGTATTTAGTAGCTAAACTTATTAGTGCGGTTTTGTTATAGGTCTCACAAACAACTGGTTCTGATTCTACTTGAAAAAGAAGGCAGGTTATTGTGTTGGGTAGTGTAAGCAGAAACAAAAATACACACACTCAGCTCGGCATATTTCGGGGAGGAAAAACGTGCATTAGAACTGGGGTGCCACAAGGTTCGGTTCTTGGTCCAATGTTTCTTAATTATTTTAATAAATGACCTTCAAACCTCCTTTAGCTGCAAATATAGGATGTTGTTTGCTAACGACACCAATATTCAAAACTGAACATATTTTGTTCCAAGATTTAAACAGCACAATAACAGAGCTCATCCAAGGTTTGACCACAGACCTCATAATAGATCGACTTAGCACGCTTCCCCATTTCTTGCTGCGCTAAAACTACTCGTAATGTTTCTTTACCACGGTCTTTTTAACTCGCTTTCTTGTCTGCCTGTTCGGTACAAATTTGGCAATCACTTTTAAACTAACTTCCCGATGAGCTAGAGACTTGAAATTATAAACAAAGCTCAGAACTGGATGACAATGCAAAATTATCTTATTGATATATCACCATTTTGAATCCAAAATGGCGGACTCCAAAAATCCATTTTCCACACCGTTTGAGCTAGAGGTACGAAATTTGGTGTGAAGGTACATGATCACTAGTAGTTTAGAAAAAATATTACAAAATGTTGAAAAAGTCGCCATCTTGGATCCAAAATGGCCGCCAAATACAGCCTAAGCCGCTGGGGTTAGCGAGGTGAAATTTGGCATGAAGGTACACAATCACTATTAGGTTACGAAAATATTATCCAATATCTCCAAAAGACTCCACGTTGGATCCAAAATGGCCTACCTAAAATTCTTTTTTCCACACCGTTTGAGCTAGAGATACGAAATTGATACAAAAGTTGTACTATCAAGACAATATTTGGGTAAAGTCGCCATCTTTGATTCAAAATGGCCGCCCAAAAACCCATTTTGCAGACTGTTCAAGGTAAAGAAATGAAATTTTATATGAAGGTGAACCGTCACGAGTAGGTTACGACAGTACAAGAAAACGTTAAAAAGTCACAATTCTAAATCCAAAATGGCCGCCCAAAAAACCATTTTTTAAACGAATGAACCTAGAGAAACGAAATTTGGCATGAAGGTGTATGGCTAAGAGTAGCTTACATAAAAGGGGCAAAACATATCGTGAGGAGTTACAGATCGGCACTAGTCAAAATCGATTTCAAAATTTCACACATATGAGACTAAAAAGCAGAAAATAATTATTTAAACAAAAAAAATATATACTACTTATTTAAAATGGACTAAAAAGTATAAAATAATTTCTCCTAGCCCATACAGATTGTCCTGAAAATTTGTGATTGTAAATTTTTAATAGCTATGAAAATACTTGTAAAATTTAGAACGAGAAACGTTGGGTGCATGCAATAGATAATAGTAAGGAGTGTAGAGAGTGGCTGTTGTTGAGAAAACTCACACAACAGTTCATATAATTTGCAATGCAATAAAATTGTTAGTGACTTAGGTGAACTATTTATGCATCAATTATTTATTGCACACGCCCCACGTTTCTCGTTCTAAATCTTACAAGTATTTTTCATAGCTATTAAAAATTTACAATAACAAATTTTCAGGACAATCTGTATGGGGTTACAAATCTGTATGGGGTTATAAATCTGTATGGGGCTAGGATAAATTATTTTATACTTTTTAGTCTGTTTTAAAAACGTGGTATATTATTTTTTATTTAAATAATTATTCTTGTTCAGAGCACGTGATTTTTGAATTCATCTGCTAGGTAGCTTTGGCATAGACCTCATAATAGTATATAAGTTCTATGACAGAACTACCTAGCAGATGAATTCAAAATCACGTGCTCTGAATGAAAAACCCATTAGTTTTAGTGCAGCAAGAAATGAGGAAACGTGCTAAGTCTATCTATTATGAGGTCTATGGTTTGACTACCATAAAATTAAAAAAACAAACTACCAAGACAAAGCAATAAAGCCTTGGTGTAATAGAAACATAATCGAGTCAAAACAGGCACTACATATTGTGGTACGTATTATGGAAAGGGTGTTCCGTTTTCTTATTACATTTATTAAATTATGGAAAGGATTATATCTACGCAAATGATTTGCGTAGTGAACCATTATTAAAATAAAAACAAAAATATTATTAATGTTCCATTAGCGAAATTCCTAAAAATAAATTATATCTGAAAACCTAAAATGGGGTAATTGCATATTTTTTTGCAACGTTTGTCCCAATTTAGTAGTAACCTTTGCACTAGTTTAGATTATCAACCATAAAATTTCGTCCCCTACGAATGACCGTTTTCATTCATTGTTTTCTGATTAATTGGTTCCATGTTCGATTTCCAGTGGTGTCATAGTGAACGTAGTGGTTTGGATTCCATTTGATACTGTAGGCCCTGTTCGTACGACCTTATCTTGATCACAATCGTCCTTTCCTACGACCTCAAAACAATTAAAATGCGATGTAAACACAGGAGAACTACCGTCTCTTTTTAATTGTGCAAAAAGGATTTTTTCTTTGATAAGAGTATACGCTGCGTATTTGGTGGAGATAGCGTAATCTCTATCCCTAAAATCAAGTAACGAAGACATGTAAATTATTTGCGTAGATATCATCCATTCCATACTTTTATAAGCGTAATAAGAAAACGGAAAACCCTTTCCACAATACGTAGCACAATATGCAATATCTCTTTGGCCTGATCGTGTCTCTGTAGTGCACCACAGTGGATAGGTTGCTCCTCTGGTGTGATCTATCACTTGTTACGATCCTACGCCGCAAAAAACTTTCAGCATTTTCTGGAAAATGCCAGACAACTAGCAACAAGGAACAGGAAGATCAGAACCTATTAGTGTCTAAGATAAAGAAAATTTTAAAGCTTTAAGAATCGGGTGACCCGGGTTTAAATCGCCGTCAGGACGCTGAAGACTTTTCTTCACTACTACCATGCGTAGCGCTGTGAGTTGCACTCAGTTTCATATTAAAATTAAGTACCAGAGTGGCCTTGGTACTACTGAACATCTTTGGAGGTAACGACGGTCGAGCGTGGGACTGACCACCTAATTCCATTTCGTGCCGCAGGTCAATACTAACTGGAGCGCTAGTTTCTCCTACGCATTGCACAGGGAATACCTTACCTTTAAGGCTCAATGCGAGTGGGTTTCTCCTTCCGCCCTTTTTGTTTTAAGTTTATTATTCATATCTGAATACAGGTAAACAGAAATTAATTTTGATGTACTAAAGTTCGTTTCGTATTTTAGTAATGGGTACAATTAGTTTTAAAGAAATCCTACTAGTAACTTAAGGATTGTGTACAGACGCTTTTGGGACATTATTCTGTCCCGAAAGTCTGTACACACTATCCTGAAGTTAAGGTGCTATTACACTATCAAGCTTACTCATCATCTTGCTTAACAGTTTGCTGGACGCGCTTCCTGTCGAGGAAGCTCAAATATACTTTGTGCCATTACACTATCGAGTTTGCTGATCAACATACTCACCCGAGATTGCTCGACAGTGTAATAGCGCCTTACATTGACGAGCTTGCTCGTCGAGGAAGCTGATCAGCAAACTCGATAGCGTAATGGCACAAAGTATGCTTGAGCTTTCTCGACAACAAGCTCGTCAAGCAAACTGTTGAGCAAACTGATGAGCAAGATTGATAGTGTAATAACGCCCTAAGGTAGTATAAAGCAAGGATCTCTACAACTAGATGGCAGCCCGACCTCCGTATGTCTCTAATGTATTTATATTTTCGATGCACGAACTTGCAAAACTGCTTCTAAAAATTCAAACCTAGAGAGTTCAAACATTGAGAGAAGAAAGTTCATAAGCATTTCAAGAGTTCTTCTGTCTTTATGGATTCTTTTTTTTAATTGTTGAAAGAACTTCATTTTTATATCCTTAGATATTCACAACAACAATGAAGCTCTTTCAACAATGAACAATAAAGACAATAAAAAATCGTCTCGGATAGAACTCTTGACATGACTATGAACTTTCTTCTCTGAAAGGTTGAACTCTCTCTAGACTTGAATTTGTAGGAGTAGTATTGCAGTTTCGTACAAAAAAAAAAAAAGACTAGAGACATACGGAGATAGTGCTGCCATCTAGTTTTGGAGATCGTTAAGCCTTAAATATTCTGAGCAGCCAAGTTTGTGTTCAGTAAAGTATCTAAAATCTTTATACAGTGTATAAGGAATACCAACACAAAGGATACGTTCAAGATTTTCCACATCCTAACTGAAAAGTTAGACCATTATTTACATAGAGAGGATTCTTTTCATAATATATTACGATCTTGAAAAAAAAACCGACAAAAATAAAAAAAAAAAGTTGCTATACGTATTAACGAATCAACATTTTTTTGGGAATGAGAAAACCAGTGAAAGTAATGACTCGGTTCTTTCTTTAGTCTACTTTATCTCCTTTTTGCTCTATCCTTTCTTTTTTTCTCTATTATATGTTGGTTTCACTTATGTCTGCCGCTTTTAATATATTCACCATAAAAGAGGAAAAGAATATGGTTTTCAATGTGACCTACCTACCTCTCCAGGTAATGATGGTCTCTCTTTGTTTAGGAGACAAGAGACTCCTGGTGATGAGCCAGCTACTTCCTACCTGCTTGTTGACTCGAGTGACAAAGTGTTTGTCAAGGAAAAGACTCCCGTTGACTGAAGACTCTTTCACGAACAAAGATAAAATTTAATTTCAGTAAAAGCGAAAAAATACAACACGAAAACAGACGTCTACTTGTAGAGGAAAGTACTCTAAAGAGAATATTCTGTATTGAATTGCATTTTACGACGAGAAACTCGTACTCGTTCCCAAGAACTCGTACTTATATAAGAGCATAATTGTAAACGGTTGAATCGATTACGATTATCATAAAGTCCATGATTTGATTAATGGAAATGGAGGAAGTGGTGTGGGACAATGAGATTTCAAAATCTTTATGTGTAGTCTCATAAGTAAGGAGAACGCACTTGTCCTGCTGTGTCTCCGTATGCTTACAGAAAGTAAAAGTTCTTGTAATACGTTAATGCATCACCTCATTTACAACTACGTCATCACAATGGAAATGAAGTAATCCAGACACCACGGTAAGTGTGTGTAGGTGTTTGTTATGTTGTTGGTATTTAACCCAATGCGAAATCACATGTAGTTAGGTTTCTGTGTGGTAAATTTAGCTGAGTAGTGAAGTAGGATTTACTAAAGGTTTGAGCAGGGCTTTTTTGTCCTTTGCAGTGTGATATCTTGAAGATGGAAAGTTCAATTTCACTTGTGCGAGCAGCTACCAAAGATGCAGATGTTTATGTGATATGCAGGAAGAAGAATAGGAATGGCATGACTCAGAATCCCGCTGCCAGCAGTATCACAAAGCTTGTAGAATCATCCCGAAGGAGGCAGGATTAACTTTCAAAAACAGCAAGACTTAATAAGGAAGCAGTGAAGTATCATACAATACGTTACGCACCGTATTGCAGTGAACATAACATAGCACAGGCTGAAAAGAAGCGTCGTAATGTTTCGGATGACGAGCGAACAACAGGTTTGTTAGCTGCTGAAAGTGTGCGGAAAACAAGGTCAGTGGAACCAAAGACAGACATAAAATTATGTGTATTCTGTTAGAAGGTTTACAAGAAGAAGACAAGTAAACTGTTTCGAGTCAGCGAGAGAAGAATATGGCGGTGAAACTAATGAAACAAGCCAATGAGGAAAGAGACGGTATTTACACACAGTTACGCCTTTGCCCGACACCTGAAGATATATTTGCTGCAGATGTCATGTATCACGACCTGCGTCGCATGGAATACTTCAGCCGTAAAGTATCAGGCACAAGTGGCATTTCTAAGAAAGCGAAGTGGTTACGATGATGTTTTCAATATCCTTCTGGGAGAGATAGACGAAAAGTTAAACAGCGAGGCTTCAAGCTATCAGCACCGCATGACAGACTGATTGAACTACTAAATTCTAACTGTAATTGACAACAAACTGGTAAAGACACTTCCGGTGGAACATTGCGGAAATGAAATATCATTTTCATGTCCTAAAGAGAAAGCCAAGGCACAATTCGTGTTTAAATCTGATATTAGCCTTCACAGGATAGTAGACAAGGTACGAGCAAGTTATGAGGAGGATGATACAAGTGCTGTCGTCAGAACTCTAAGAACGACCTTGAAGACATTCGAATTCAATGTTGCTAATTACACTGATACGGCTGAAGTACAGTCATCATTGCAGAATATGGTTCTTCCATAGATGTGGCAGTAGTTTTTAAATGAACTACTACGTGAAAGCAACAATATGTCAGATGACTGCATGAGGAAGGCAAAATATGTTTTCCAGGACTTACATTACATCACTTGGAATGAGCAGCGTAAAACGCCTAAACATGTTAAGGTTGCACAAATTGTGCATCATTTAACAAGACCTAAAGCCACTGTGAATATCTTGAACTGGCTGAGGCACAGCAGCAGTTATGATACATTAAAGCGGTTAGATGCGACACTTGCAATGACTTTGTCAGCTCATTCACAAGGCGTTCCTGTACCGATACCTTCCAACTGTGCTCTCCAAGTGTTTGTTCATGCAGATTGTGACAACGATGACTTTTCAGAGGAGACGCTGGACGATATGTCAACATCCCACATCACTACTACAGCAGTGTTCCAAAAGGACCGAAGAGAAGCGGAATCACGCGTCCTACAATATCCTGTCATGCTTGGAAGGTCGAGTACCGTTGACGGTATTCTGCCCTGTCAGCAAGCTCGGGAGTACAGGAGACCTCCCAAACGGTCCAGTGTTGCAGAGACCATGGAACAGCACAGAGCTTCCCATGATAAGTCCGTTTTGGAAAATGAAGAACACGGTATACTCCTTAGTACGCTGTAACGTTTCCTCAGTTATGTCACTTTCAGAACTAAATACTGACGTTGCTACGCAAGAAGTTTCACCATGGACAGCACTGTTGTTCTGCACTTATCCACCTATTATTAATATTGGTTTTCTACCAATGATTCCGGAACCACCAACACGGCAGGAGGTTGTATATACAACAATGCATAATATTATGAATATCAGCATACAATTAGGACAGTGAGACTCAGTTCCCACGTGCGATGAATCTGTTTAAAAATAGCTAAAAAGATACAATTGTCAAGGCCTGCAGAATTTAAGGACCTTGTACTGAGGCTTGACGGTTTGCACACCATTAAGGTCCTTCTGTTAGTCCTGGGCAAGTTTATGTGAGGTAGCGGAGTTAAAGACATTCTTACTGAATCTGGAGTGTATGGCGCTAACACAGTGGAGTCAATCATGCAAGGAAAACATTACAATAGATGTGTCAGGGCACATAAACTGTTATGGGGTGCTGTAACGAGACTTCAACTTAAAACATTTCTACATACGCAGCATGAACATGACAAGTACTGTGAGCTAATGGAAGCAAGTTCGGTGGTAAATAAAAACAATGAGGACAGCCAGACTGGAAAAGTTTTGGTAACACAGCGTATCAATGACATGAATGATCAATTTCAACATTTCTGACAAGTTGGTCGTGCTCATTCTGAAGTGTTTAAATTCTGGGATGAGTACTTACAACTGGCAACACTTATGTTTCAACTTCTACAGACTGACAGAGACGGCAACTGGAATCTTCACTTGGTGTGCATAGAGGAAATGTTTCCACTATTTTTTGCCTTTGACCATGTTAACTATACCGGATGGTGGTCTGTATGCCTCAAGAATATGCTCAGATTGCCGGAAATACACCCATATGTTCACCAGGATTTTCAAGAACATTTTTCTGTGCGTAGGTCACTGACATCAAGATTTAATAAGGTTTCAGTTGATCAGGCATTGAAGCAGACAATAAATAGCTCCTCCAAAATTAGAGGCAAAGGTGTCATCGGTACCTCTAACAAAACTGAAGCTGTGACGATATGGCACCTAACATATCATGAGAAAACAGCTATGACATTAGCATTTCAGAAGTTTAATGATATGAGTGAAGACGTGATGAGATATAACTGTTGGTCACATAAAGAAAGATCACAGGGTAAAATTGATCGGGATGAACAATATATTGTTAAGGTTATGAGATTGTTTACATGTCGTGAAAATCCCTTCGACACTGACATAGGTAAATATAGGATCCATAACATCATGAAAGGTGTTGTGCCATCTGATGAAATTCGGACAGACGTACAGTGTCGTCAGAAAGGAGAAAAGCTGTACAAGTCTTTCAAAACGATGAGAGTCGGATGTCAAGGTAAAGGTGTCACAGTTGCTGCAATTTCATCACGTTGTTGTCCTTGCGCATGAACATGACTGTGACACGAGAAAATTGTTGAGATTCTGCCTTAACCACCCTCTCTTGCGTATCCTGATGGATCACTAATAAAACAGCATAGCAAGAACTCTTGATAAAGTTGGAGCACCATACAAGTAAGCCTTCAGCATTACCAATATCATGGGAGAGCATGGAAACTATCGTAGTCATGCGATACATTTCCATCTGTTTGGTCATCATTCTTATGGTCAAACATCATCATTCATAATGATATCCTCAACTACAAGAACGTTATTCGCTGTTGCTGTGTTCCTTACACGTCCCGGATGTGGTTCATCGTCAATGTTTTTCTTGCAGACGGCGACTAAGTACAGTGCATTCTCTCCCAATATGTACTACATGTTATTATGAATATCCTTAACCAATAGCTCTGGTTTTCACAGTTGATCCAGTCCATCTTCGTTCCAGTCGCTGAATCTGTGTGGATGTCACTGTTCTGTTTAAGTCACGACCAACAGTGATAACGAACAGCAGTAGTAATCAATGAGAAACATATGTAAAGTTTTTGACGAGGAATTGTGTAAATACACGCACAAAATATTGCACTATTAATAACACAGGGCTGCGAAATATTATTTTTCTACGACGCTTTTGATTCTGATGGGTGATTATTATGTATTTTGGTCTCCTGATTACGAATCTGAAGTCAGATTTTTCATATCACCCAAGGTTTTTATATAATCGTAATTTAAGTACTTACTAAACATGTAGGACATAATGTTCGTACAATGTTAGAAATAAATCAATACGGCAAACAGGTTACTTTGATTAACAAAATACGTAAAGGCTGATTTTTGTTACATAAAAAGTCCAAAACAGACATTTAAATTTCTCAAACTCTCTTTCTCTTGCTGCGGAAATGTGATATTCGTGATTTTCGTTTGTGTCCTGACTTCTCATTGTCTCTCTTGAGACACCAGCAATAGTCGGCCATCATAACTCTATCCCACCTGCCCTGATAACGTTTTTCAATCTCCTTCATGTCCTGATGGAATCTCTCCCCCATGTTCTTCACTAAAATCGCCTAAATTTTCAGGAAAAAAGTCGATATGGCTATGAAGGAAATGAAGTTTAACGCTCATGTTACAGCCTAGTTGTTTCATAGCCATCAACATATTTTCCACGATGTTCCTGTAATCAGGTTGTTTTCTGTTCCCCAGAAATCCCGCAATCACATTTCGGAATCCAGTCCAAGCCAGCCTTTCTTCATTGGTCATCAAATTTTCAAATGTTTCATCTTTCATTAGCTTCCTTATCTGGGGTCCAACGAAGATTCCTTCTGTGATTTTAGCCTCGGATAGAAAAGAGAATTTTGAACTGATATACTTAAAACATTCACCTTCTTTATTCAACGCTTTCACAAATTGTTTCATGATCCCGAGCTTTATATGGAGTGGCGGCAAAATAATATTTTCTCTTCTAATCAAACATTTTTTTGTTACATTGTTGTGTCCTGGCTCCATTGTTGTTCTTACAGGCCATTCTTTCCTATCCCAGTGTAAATCACGTGCACGGCTATCCCATAGGCAAAGGAAACAAGGAAATTTTGTAAAGCCTGACTGCAACCCAAGCAACATTCCTATAATTTTGAGATCTCCACACACTACCCATTGGTGCTGTGAATATTTTATTGCCGCTAACAGAATTTCAAGGTTTTCGTAGTTCTCTTTCAAATGTACAGAATATGCTACTGGTATTGAGGCATATTTATTTCCATTGTTTAACAGTACAGCTTTCAGATTTCTTTTTGTTGCATCAATAAATAACCTCCATTCCTTTGCGTTGTATTTAACTCCATATTGTGATAGTAGACCTTCGATGTTATTGCAGTACACAAGAGGGCCGTCTTCGGTAAAGTACTCAAGAAATTCCTCTTCTCTTCTCCTATACCAGTAGAATGTAGTACCAGAAACTAGCAATCGTTTCTCCTTTAAACGCGAACCCAAAATTTGTGCAGATTCTTTAGAAAGACCTAGATCTCTTACCAAGTCATTCAATTCTTCTTGGGTAAACAGATCTGGTTTCTCATCTTCTGTGGAAGCTGCAAATTCATCATCGTTGTATGTAGAGTCAGATGATGATGATGATGATTCAAGGGTTACTGGAGGCGTGGGTACGGGAATCTCGGGGCTGTGTGGTACAGGTCTGATAGCTGATTTCAGATTTGGGTAAACAATACTTTTCATACTTTTCTTGTTATGTCCGTCCACTTTCACCATACAAAAATAACACTCATCTACGTGGTTCACCTGCTCTCTCCATACCATTGGAACTCCAAAAGGTAACGACTTCTGCTTCCCCAGAGTCCATTTTCTTAAACCAGCAACACAGGAATGGCACACATAATGTGGTGCAAAGGCTTTGTCCTGGTCTCCTAACTTAACACCAAAGTAAGCAAAGTATGCTTTTTTCACAAACGTGGTTATGTTCTGTCTCCTGCTTTTCAATGTAAGAGACCCGCAAATATAACAAAACATATTTGGATCATTTACACACGATCGTCTTGAGGAGCTCGCCATTTCAAAACGTTATCCACAGGAAGAAAGGTTCATTGAACAAAGGACACTTACAAATCATTGGCGGGAATACCTTTTATTTATTATAATGAGCTCAAATTTCTTCTACAAGCACTTCTAAATATGTTGTTCTTTACTCCCGTGCAAACTGTATGATGGTCACTTTTTATTACATGTTTTAAAGAACAAATATACTTATATTTGTTTTAGCTAAAATATAATTTAATTGCTGCAATTTGCATAAAAAGTCATCTTCCTTTACACATTGTTGTGAGTTTGTCATCTAGTGGCTCTTTTTAAAATTACTATAATTTACATTCGCCAAAAATCCCGAAAAACACGAATATCTCTGCAACCGTGTATCTGAGACACCAGAAGGTATCACCGTTGGAGAGCCTGATTTTTAACGGAGAAAATGATGTATGAACAATTCATAACGGATGGATAGTACAGAAGTTATAAACACCTAACTGGAAGTCTAAAAACAGAACGGAAATCGCTTGAAGTTAAAAGGGTTAAGAATAGCAAAATTATGAAATAACAGACAAACTGTGGGTGATGGAGAAAAACGAATACCATATTTGGAAACAGCTCTAAACCAAAATTAGAAAATACCCATTGACATACAAAGCGCCAAAATGACGCAGCCTTGTGTAATCGTTCCTTGCTAAGTTTATGTCCATTAATCAACCCACGTGAAGGCATAGGCCTATAGGAAACAGTAAGAGTACAGCAGAAGATTATTCTAATTTTAGGAAATGTCACTGATATGCATAATAGTACTATTGTAACATATACAATAGACTATTGAAAAGCAAGCATAATATTTACAATAATATTTCCGAATTTCCTAATATTACAATAGTCTTTTGCTGTAGTAGAGAGTTTTTCTCATACAAACTCTACTTTGCTGACGATAAACTAAAAGAATTGGCCATAGTTGAAGCATTCAATGTTGTCTTCTAACGTTTATCCGTAGTCCAAATATTCTGGAATTATTTTCATGCTGTAGCTAGTTTGGTTTGCAACATTGAACGCAAAGTGTGATCATGTCGGTTTGCGCTCTAATACGAGATAAAATCACCTGTATTTTGTATATCGATGTGTAATTTGTCTATAGTGTTCTAGAAAAGAGCTTTCCTTTGTTTACATTGTAGTTCACTGGAAGTTTTGATACCCAAACATGCATTATTTATCAAATATTATGAGTCTGTGTAGGTATAGTAGGAATCCGACTGAGAAATAAGTAGAGCATATATCCTTTTACTGATGCACCAATACGTTACACAGATTCTATAACGTGGTAACATGTTAAGTGTAAATCTCCGAAATATTAAGATTAAAATGTCAAATGTGTGTTTGTGAGAAATCGCGTCTTTATGACTATTGATACAATGATACTATGTATTGGTCTTGGAATCATACGTCATCAATCTTGGACATTGATACATGTAATGTTCATGAATCAACAATTGTCTCATTCTGTGTTGGTCATATTGTTACAGCAAACTTTGAGAAGCTAGTTTCGTATTGGTACCTAACATACCCGATCTAACAAAACGTAATAATATTATATTCGTGGGTGCATGTATAGTGAGTGTTTGTACAGTCTTTTCTTTAATTAACAGTGGTTTATGGTGCCTTCAAATCTTGCAACGTTAATTTAAGTTATTTCCCGACGTCATACAATGATGACATTTTGCACAGCAACGTAAGTAGGGTGACAATACAATATTCCATTGTTACTTTCATTATATTTCTATATATATATTTATACATTTTAAACGCATATTTTAATATATATTTTTAAACATGGACTAATTTATCCTGAAATAAATAGGATGTTGGAGTTTGACTGGTTGTAGAACACTTTAGGATTTAGGCCACAAAGCATTCAATTAAGAAAATATATCCGAACACCGAAATAGCTCGAAAAAATAATTTAAGAAACTGTTTAAAGACATACTTTTCTTAAACAATTCGTTGACTTGAAAGAAATGCATGGGCTGCGCCAATACAAGAATTTATAAAGTGACTGCATATGAGAGCGCATCCCATGCTTTTCTTTTAATCACGCATATTTTTTAGTACGAATTGTTTAAGAAAAGTATGTCTTTAAAAAGTTCTTTTTATTTTCTTATATTTACCCACGCACCTGCTTGAATGCAACATGAAATATTCATATACCTGTAGCATAATTAAACTAGAAATCATGCTTCATATATAGATTCCACTTGTATAGTAAGGTGATGTAGTGGCAATTGACACAATACAACTGAATGAACCATAAAGGCTGGCAACGTTATGCTCTTAGTGAGAGCCAGTGTCTTGCTAGACGTGAAAACGCTTATGGATCATTTTGACTCGTACTATGCATTCAAGAATTATTGGACACTTTGTTTTTAAGGGTGTTCAAAATAAATGGGACACCCGATATATGGGTTGTGTGTGGTATGAATGCGGTGCACTATTAATTTCTCGAATTAATTAAAAATATTATGTAAAGTTAACACATGTGGGGGCTTAAAAATATTCACAAAGATGAAATGACGGTATGATTAACCCTTAAAAATTAGTTGGTTGCAAAAAAAAAATTTCCATCACTTCCTCACAGGTTGGTTAATCTACACTCCACAGGATGCTAGCCTTCATCGTCTCTCTGTCTTTTTCGATCTCTGTCACTTTCAGAAAGAAACTAAAGCCCCTTTGATCTGAGAGAGTTTCCGAAATTGAACTCCTAAGTCTTTGTCGATAGTTTAATGGTGATGTCATCGACCGCTTTCAAGAATGAAACTCATCTTCGATAATGCTGTGGGTGAAGTGGTTTGAAGATTGACTTGAAAAAAAAGGTTTCGTCAAATCTTTCATGGCTTACAACCAAATGATAAAGAGGAAAATTGCGAAGAAACTCAAGCCAGCCATTGAAATGAGATTACTGAAGAATGACGACCTTGTTCTTCTTCTCCTCAAGAAGACTAAATTCCTGTCTTTCTCCGTTTCACTGAAAATTCCAATCCAGAGTTTGTAACTTCTTAGTGGCAAATACTGTACTCCCGTAGTCTAATGGAAGATATGAGTAACTTCAGATTAGCTGTGGAGAGAGGTTCACACATTCCAACCCAACTCATTTCAGCCATCTTGACTTACATTTCACAGGATTTTCTCCCCTTTCCACAAGTTGAATGCTTTGATAATACCTGTCAAATCAATGCTTTCCCCATATCACTTCACCACTAGCGCAACGATGTAGTATTAAATATAGGTTTTTAAACATTATGAAGACGTATAAAACTTACAAATTACTGTATTTACAATTCTTTCAGTCCTGTCCTTATAGAAATGATCTTGCAAATTTGGGATAAGGACATCACTAAACTGCCGAGTAAAGGTAAATTAATTGATGAACAAACATAATAAGTAACTGATGAAGGAACAATTCCAGAACAGATTGCCGAAAATATGCATAATTAAATATAAACATTAATGAAGTTATAAATTATGTGTGTGTTAAGTATGTGTTTGTAGTGCCTGATTTTTAAAGTTAAATTAAAGAAAAGGAAGAGTCAAAGGAAAAACAAGATCCTGTTTTAAATTCAATAGTCATGAACTGAAAACAAAATCCTCCTATCTCCAGAAGGGGTTGAGGTTTATCATTAGTGATTTTTTTTCTGTCTCCTGCTATGATTACACTAAAGAAGGCAATTGAGTTAGTCCAACTGACCAGAACTAAGAGGCAATATAGACCTCCATAAATAGAATAAAATTAGCTCGAGGATAGAATTCCCTGACAGCAGTAATATAAAAACTAAGATAAAAATGAACTGGAAAATGTTGGCCAAACTTCCTCAAACACTTATAAATTTTTAATTACGGCTAATTAACATTTATTCAGATGTTAGAAGGATACTAATATGAAACATTTCACAACTGTAAATTAAATTTTAAATTTGTAACATAACTTTTCTTCATACCGATTTTCGTATTTTAAAATGTTTACACTTCCTACACTGTTAAAAATTTTGTTCAGTTGCCTGGAAAGAGACAGGAAACTGGCTGAATGGAATACGCCTAACAAAAATGAAAGAACATTCAGTTTTCAAAAATATTCCAGCAAAAGCTGCTAATATTTTTTCTTTACTATTGTGCAGGTTCGGGTAGTACAGACGTATCTAAATTTGATATAGTTTTTACCATATAGTATTCCCTAGTAGCACACATACTTGTTTTCAACGTTAATTTTAGGTTCATTTCGTTGATTAACCGTTATCAGTTGAAAAAAATACATTTATTTTTAAATCATACTTTAACAAAACCGTCATTGCGTTGATAAGACGTTAATACAACGTGTATTCAATGTGTTATTTTCAACTATGGTATAATAGATTTTGTTTAATGCATTTGTAACTAATGTTATGTCAACAAATATAATTAAAAACTAATTGAATGACACAAACTAATTTTGGTGTTCTCATGTGCACGTTAAAAACAGATTGAATTCTAAACCCTATTTCAACGAAGTTAGAATTTCGTTGATACGATATTAATGTGACGTACTTTCAACTATTACTCATACTATACCTTAGATTGCGTTTCACACACTTTCATTTCTAATTTGATTGCTTAAACATTATAATTAAAAGCAAATACAATGAAAATAACTATATTTTTCATGTTTCCATTTGTATGTTGAAAACAGGTTGAATTTTAAACAATATTTCAACGATACAGTAAAAGAGTAGTGGACTCTCCAGGCGGATTCTTGGATAAGAGTTCAACGAGGCGAGCTGCCAACGTGAAGGGCAGAACGTTTCTATGTTCGAACCCCACAGCAGCCGCTCGGATTATTTACTGTTGGAAAATTAACACCGTATATCGTGATAAAATCAACGTATAAAATGAAGTTAAATGTGTGTATACCAATAGATAGCATTCTTGATCTGTTTCGGCCAACTAAACCCGTTTCTTCATCGTTTCTTCTTAACCATTATTCAACCTCGAATAAACCGTTGAATTGACGGACATTTCGCTACATTTACAACGTTAACAAAACGTTTCGTTACTAACGTTTAATCCACGAATTTTGAACGTTTGTGTGCTACTGGGATTATACCGTATAGGTGAAAACTGTACATAAAACACAGAACTGTTGCCAGTTATAAATGCGTAACTCAACTCACGCCTGTTCATAATAAATAAGGCAACAGCATTAAATGATCGGCTGAAGCATAATTCAAGATAAGATTTTCTATCTACAGGTATTGGAAAAAATAATTAAAAAACTTGTCAAAACTGGAACATATTGTAAATGTGCTTGATAAAACCATAGACTTATTTAGTCTCTGGTAAAACTGAGCACTGCGTAAATCAATCGCCTCTTGTTTATTACAGATATGATGGCCTGTATACTAATAGTAGAGTGATGTAGGGTTGCTGTGGACATCGTACAGGTGTGGTGAGTGACCAGTAAGTTCAATTTGACAGAGTTTGAAAGTGGTCCAATTGTAGGTGCACGTCTAGCTGGAGCATCTGTGAGCAAAACAACGATGTTATGCCGTGTAACACAAAACCCGGTCTCGAAAGTTATGACCACATACAGAACGCACGGTGAAACAGGGTCGGCGAAGCACAATAGATGACAAAAAACGAAGCTGCAGAATAGGAACCGCCGGGACTTGAAGCAGATTGTGACGTCGCAAAGAAAACAACGCCCGAGAAAGTGAGTACAAAACTTTATCTGTATCCAAAGCCCCGAATAGCAGACAAGAATGCTCAAAGTCGACATGCGTGGTGCAATGCCCACAAAAACTGGACGCTGGGGTACTGGTAACGTGTCGTGTGGTCGAACAAGTCACTCTTTGCCCTCTTCCCTCCACTGGACGTGTGTTTTTCTTCCGAACATCCTCTGAACTCTGAAGCATATGATGTGGACTGTCTCCGCCCGACTCTCAAATATGGGGACGGCTCAATTATTGTCTGAGGCGCTATGCCATAATATTCGCCAGCCCCTCCTGTCACATTACACAGTTCCGTCACAGCAGCAATGTACAGAGAACTCTTCGGTAACGAGGTCCACCCAATGGTGCAAACTTGATTTCTAGACGAGAATGGTATATTCACACCGCTGACCATGTTCAAGCGAGGTTTGAAGAGCATTTTGCTGATGAGGTTCAACATCTTCCCTGGCCTGCGCTGTCCTCAGGCATATTATCGAGCATCTGTGAGCTATTTTTGAGACCAGGGTTCGTAGTCGATTTACACCTTCTTCGTCACTACCTGAGCTGGAGGCTGTGCTGCATGAATAATAGCTTCAAATTCAACTCACCACCATTCAGGACTTCTACCAGTCTATTCCGACTAGAATTCAAGCTGTATTCTGTGCTAAAGGTGAACCAACACCGTATTAATACAAGATGTTTCCATTATTTTGTCCAATACCTGTAGTTATTGAAAGCAAAGGCAGCTCTTTTTTTTCTTCAAGCCATACAAAGGGCAAAGCGAAGGCATCTCTGCGCATGGCTGCATTTCAAATGCTATTGAAAATCCAGGAGCCACAGTAGCACATAACCGTTGAAAATACGTGGATTAAACGTTAGTAACGAAACGTTATGTTAACGTTGTAAATGTACCGAAATGTCCGTCTATTCAATGGTTTATTCGACGTTGAATAATGGTTCAGAAGAAACGGGTTTAGTTTGCCAAAACAGAGCATGAATGCTGTATATTTGTATACACACATTCGGTTTTATTTTATCTGTTGCTTTTATCACGATATATGGTGTTAATTTTCCAACAGTAAATTAATCCGAGCGGCTGCGGTGGGGTTCGAACATAGGAACGTTCTGCCCTTCTCATTGGTAGCTCAACGCGTTGAACTCTTATTCAAGAACCCACCTGGAGAGTCCACTATTCTTTTACTGTATCGTTGAAATTAAATGTTTGTTGAAATATAGTTTAAAATTCAACCTGTTTTCAACATGCAAATGAAAACATGATAAATATAGTTATTTTCATTGTATCTGCTTTTAATTATAATGTTTAAGCAATCAAATTAGAAATACAAGTGTGAAACGCAATCTAGGACATGGTATGAGTGATAGCTGAAAGTATGTCACATAAACGTCGTATCAACGAAATTCTAACTTCGTTGAAATATGGTTTAAAATTCAATCTGTTTTTAATGTGCACATGAAAACACCAAAATTAGTTTGTGTCATTCAATTAGTTTTTAATTACATTTTAACATAACATTAGTAACAAATGAATTAAACAAAATCTGTTATACCATAGTTGAAAATAACATGTATTAACACTTTATCAACGCAATGACGTCTTTGTTGAAATATGATTTAAAAATAAACGTATTTTTTTTTCAACCGATAACGGTTAATCAACGAAATGAACCTAAAATCAACATTGGAAACAAGTATATGTGCTACTGGGGAGTGTACCATCTCAAATAATTCCAACTTTTTTTCGTAGCTAGAAAATTCGTGTAACGTGCATCCATTTCTGACACGTAATTTTCTAGAATTTATAAATGTACCTAAGACATTAAGAATACACCGAATTCGAAAGGGTGATAAGGGAAAGAACATCGATTGGACAAACAAGAGGGAGATAATAGTTGCGAAAGTTCACGGAGACAAGATGATCTTTACTATAAACCATCTTCAAAAGGAATAAAGATTTTCTATTTTGAAGAGGTTACTCCTAAGAGACCAAAACCTGCATTGTAAAAACAAAGGGTTGCAATACAAAAGAAAATTTCTATTCCTAGTATCCAAGTTCCTAAACTCTTAAATGATTCTCTTGTAATCTCCCTGTATTTAGATGTTCTGACATGATAAACCTTGACCAGGGTTGTACACCTGCTGTGAAACTTCTGAACACGCCCTCTTCACAAATCACTCTCTCACTATGTTGCGGAAAATGAACATAAAACACTCTTGTAAAGCATTTCAGTGTTGGAATACCATTGTTTTGTCACTAGTTTTCATTAACAGTTCCGAAAATACTAAAAGCTACTTTTCAGTATTTTTTGCATATCTTCAGGCTGTAATCTGACTATGTTAAATAATGTAAGTGTTGTCTATTTGCTTTATTACTTGTGGAAGTACCATTTCTCTATGCGTTAATGATTTTAGATGTTCTTTTCTGGAATGTGCCTTTAATATTCTCAAAAGTACACTTTGGTTAAACTTTATTAGGTAGATTTCGAAGAAAATATACCTATTGAGATCGGTACGATATGAAAGTGTATATTTATATATATATTAACACGCTAGCGGCCATAATTTTGAAGATATTTGAACCAAATTTTTATATGTTGTTTCTAGGCTTAATAGCTCGGTTAAGTTCGTTAATGAGCAAAATCGGTCGCCATCTTGGATCCAAAATGGCCGCCGAACCCATTGTTGTATAGAATACACAGCCTAAACCGTTGGGGCTATTGAAATCAAATTTGGCACAAAGGTACAACATCACTTTTTGATTATGAAAATGTTACCTAATGAGTTCAAGGACGCCATCTTGAATCCAAAACGGCGGACCTAAAAATCCATTTTCCACACCGTTTGAGCTAGAGATACGAAATTTGGCATAAAGGTGCATTATGACGAGTAGCTTAGGGAAATATCAAACATTTGGGAAAAGTCGCCATCTTGGATCCAAAATGTCCGCCCAAAATCCCATTTTGCACACCGTTTGAGCTGGATAAATGAAATTTTACTTGAAGTTGTACTATTACAAGTAGGTCACGACAAAATAAGAAAACTTTCAAAAAGTCGTCAACTTGGATCCAAAATGGCCGCCCCAAAAACCCATTTTCCAAATGATTGAAGGTAGAGAAACGAAATTTTCAATGAAGGTGTATGACCAAGAGTAGGCTACAATAAATGGGGCAAATCTTCCCTTTGGGGGCGAAGCCAACCCTGGGAGGGTGAAGATGTACTCCGTGGTGTTGTAGTGCTGCAGGGAGATTTTGGTTAAGATAAAGGAGGTGCATCCTCTCAAAAGCACTGAAGTTGGGGGGCGAGCCCCGGCTCCCAGCGAAACTTCGAAATCTACCTCAGCCTGTAGGCCTACCGAAAGAGATTTTTTTTTATTTTTATATGGGCCAGTCTAGTAACTTTGGACTTCGGCCCGTCACGATTCGCATTTAGGTGTTAAAATCCACACCGATGCCCCTGCCGGGACCTTCGAGCCTGAAGAGTACACTTCTTCTATACCATATGCATAAAGATTAATATGATAGGTCTATTATACGATATTTTAAGTTTTGAAATGCAGTATTATTAATCGAATAAGCATATACCAGGTGTATGCATAAGTATTTTCCGGTTTACCTAAGAGATGGCGCCAGCGAAAAGTACGCAGCGTATTCATTTGACACATACGTCATTTTGTTTCTCTGACATTAAACTACAAACACACACAAGTTGAGTCCGCCAAACACTAGCGTCTTTGTTTTATCGTTCAGTGATCATGTCGAAGTTTATGCCTGAAAAAGAACATTTGCGGCACGCATTGCTTTCCTTATTTAATCAAAAGAAAAAGGCTGTTGAAAATCATCGTGTGCTGGTAGAAACATATAATGAACACGCTCCATCGATTAGAACATGTGAGACATGGTTTCGACAATTTAAAAGTGAAAGACAGTGCGCGCCTGGTGATTTCAATGTGAAAGACAGTGCGCGCTCTGTTAGACCACAAAAGTGTGAAAACGAGCAATTGCAGATGTTATTAGAGGATGATCCAACTCAAACTCAACAGCAATTGCCAAAAGCATTAAATGTGTTACGAAAAACAATCAGCAGACGTTTACGAGCAATGGGGAAGATCAATAAACTGGGTAAATGGGTCCCACACGATTTGAACGAAAGTCAAATGGAAAATCGCAAAGTCACTTGTGAAATGCTGCTTCAACGCCACGAAAGAAAATCCTTTTTGTATCGAATTGTGACGGGTGACGAAAAATGGATTTATTTTGAAAACCCGAAGCGGACAAAATCGTGGCTTTCACCTGGCGAAGCCGGTCCTGTAACACCAAGGCCAAATCGCTTCGGCAAGAAGACCATGCTTTGTGTCTGGTGGGACCAGAGCGGTATTGTGTATTATGAACTCTTGAAGCCCGGTGAAACCGTTAATACACAACGCTATCGTCAACAAATGATTAATTTGAATGACGCATTGATCGAAAGACGACCGGAATGGGCCCGAAGACATGACAAAGTGATTTGTTACACGACAATGCGCTCTCACACAGCAAAACCAGTGAAAGACACCTTGAAATCGCTTGGATGGGACATCCTTCCGCACCCGCCGTACTTCCCAGACCTGGCGCCATCTGACTATCACCTCTTAGCATCAATGGGGCCCGCGCTCGCAGAGCAGCACTTCAGCAATTTCGAAGACGTTGGAAAATGGCTCGACGAATGGTTTGCCGCAAAAGACAAGCAGTTTTTCTGGCATGGTATGCATCAGTTACCTGAAAGTTGGGCGAAATGTGTAGAAGCCGATGGCCAATATTTTGAATAAAACAAAATTAATTTTCCTCGAAAATTACGTGTTTTCTTTACAAAAAAAAAGGCAAAAACTTATGCATACACCTAGTAATATTACAATAACATATATTATTAATATTTTCTGTGACAGAAAGGCTGTGATTCGTTGATTTTATATTATTTTATTGTTTTTAATTACCTTTTTTATCGCCATATTACAACCACACCACGTAATAACAGATGTGGGGATAAGTAGAAATAATGTAGAATATGTACGCATGCCATTTGCAAGTTGAAAAGGAGTATCTCTTATTTATTTCCTTACTTATTTTTGTAACTTATTTTAAGGTTAAGTTTTCAATAGCCAGTATGGTAACACTCAATATCTACTTTATAAGGTTTCTAAAACAATTTAAACTACACAAGTATATTTTTAGTTACGGCTCATGTGATAAAAAAGTAACTATCCAAAACACAGAAGTGCCTCTCCTGTAAACTGACATGTTACGGCCTGTCGTCTTGAGAGCGACAACTTCTTGTACGGAATTTGAATTTTGTATTTAATTTTTAAGGCTCAGGCCGTATGGATGATGATGGGATGAGTTGGTCGGATGAAGAAAGTGGGAGGAAACGGGAGTACCTCGAGAATACCGACGCACACGGTGTTTGTCCACCACAAAGACCACATGACATGAGTTGGGTTTGAACTGACAATCCGAAACGCCAGAGGTGATCGCTCTAACCGTTGATCCACCGCGGCCCCAACTTCATATACGGATGTGGCATACGCTACAGATTACGCCTGATACATCCAGCAACAGCGCATGCACTATGCCGCTTTTAGGGATGTACCATACACGAAGAACGATACTACTTTCAGCAACCATTTACACAACATGCTTTGGTACGAGTGTAATATACGTACTGTACAACAGGGTATGGTGTATCTCTTTGAATAACAGGGTATGGTGTATCTCTTTTACCATGCAGTAGCATAATCAGGGGATTGTAAAGTAAAGATGTTACACTATTCTCCCATCATGTGTGAAGTCATTCTTTTCTTGATGTCCCATCCTTAAGCACTATGTTGCAAAATTATAAGGCATGCAAGTATGTGACAACATATCAGTGACACTTCAGTAATACCTTTCAGTTGCATAGTAAAACAACAAACCGGAGATTCCTGTTTCTTTACGTATATAAGCACAAAGGTTACGTTGTCCGTTTAGTTTTGTTGTATACGTTCCTACGATTTTTTTTCTTCAGGCATACTTCCGTTGCTACTCAAATGCAAACATGTTTAGACTCATTGTATAGGAATATGATATTACCCTTTTGAATACGTCACACACGGAGAAAGAAATTCATTTTTCATAAAAATGTTCCTCACATTTGTCCAACTAAAGTGTGGTTCCAAATCTCGAATGTGTTACTATTTTCTCTGAGATGCAGTATTACTCTCCCGTTTTGTTATCAACTCGTGTTCTATCGTTAAAACAGAATCGTTTGGGGGTAATATGTACTTTCCTAACGACAGCTTACTCTGAATGAAACAGTCAGTGTTAAAATCCCTTTTAAGGGAAGGGGTTAGCGGTAGGGGTTTCTGTCGCCTCTGCTTCGGTTTTTACTACCCAGATTCTGCAATCAACTTGAGCTGTAGACCTCGCTTTTATAGCACTAACTTACAGCAAAGAACAATCAACAGCGAAAGAAATAAATTGTTTCATCTGTTGCTCACTCAGTTGAGTTAACAAAAATTCCTTCTGTAAAATTACATGGCTGGAACTTCAGAGTTTGATTACGTATTGGAAGCGCCATCATAAGATTGGCCACCTAAAGTTTTACTATTCGATTTCTATGTCTAAAGGAAAACAATAAAAGAAAACCAGAACAATTGGAAATTCAGCTTAGATTGGAAAGTCCACGTTTCAAATGGGCTGTTGAACTAGTCTAGTCCACATTTAATTTTATACGTGGAGTTAAAGAAAACATTGGCACAGATATAAGTGAAACACACTAGACGTGAAAAGTATACATTCTTATATGTATTCTAGAGAAACAGTAATAACATTATTGACAATATATTTCTTTGAAACACCATTATATTGGTGTGTTACATTTCTAGAATGCACAAGGCGTAAACTGACCTACTTCTTGATCCCACATTTGAAAGTTATAGGAGCGATAAAGCTTAATCAACGATCCACATATTATAATGGTTATATCTGTGTAAAAAATGTTATAAGCCTTTAATTTATGGTTCAAAGGAATCGACAGTATAAAATAAAGATATAAGCACCAAACAATAACAGAGTTTTGAGGATATTTGCTACTTGAGTATATGTAGGTAATTGTCCACAATCTGAAGAAAAATTTCAATGGTGTATGCGTCCAATTCCTCTTCTTAGTGAAACTGTATCTTACACTGGTTTACCTCTTGGCGTCGTATGTACATTGTACAACCATAGATCTATTTCCTCATTAAGGATTTCCTCGTGTAAATTCAATGTTAATATAATCTACACTTGATTAAAATAAATCATAATTAGAAAATCCTCGTTTGTTACTATGTTCTCACGCCGTAAAAGTTTACCGTCATTCGTAAGTTCCAATAGAGCATACTTGTTTTGATACACATGTTATTCGTATTAGCTCGACGTGCTAATAATCCTAGTACATACTTAGCAAGTTCTGGTTCAAATAACCCAAGCGTGCTTTAAATTCAAAACTTGCAGTCGAGGAACTAGCAGCTAATTTCTAAGATGTAAGTGGTAGAGCAGATTAGAATGAGTGAGCGGCCATAGCTCAGTTTGCAGAACGTTTGTTTAGCAATCGGAAGGTCTGGGAACGATCCCAGCAACCGTCCATCCGGACTGAGATTTCTCCAGGGTTTTGTTACCTCAGTTGTTACCTTAGTCACATCAGACAAATCCCAGGATAGCACTTTCAAACTATGCCCTGGCTCAGTTCCTATCCACACCCTTTCACTACCCGATCTCAGACTGAGCTATAGTTGCTTAAAAGCCATACATAAATTCGATTAAATTCAATGGACGAATTTAACACTGAATGTAGGCAAGATTTCTCCATTTTAAAGTAAAATGTTTATATTCTATTTGGTTTAGGGTGTTTTAATAACTGTGGATCTCGATCCGTCTCGATTATATCAGATTAATCCACAAGCATGCATGCCCAGGCAGGATTCGAATCCGTAACCTCACGGGCGGCAGCAAGCGACCTAGTCTACACGACTACTGAGGTCAACTGCGGAGAGTCATTTGGAAAAATATCCGCTATCATAAGCAAATTTCTAAACCTTACATTGAAAGAATCAAAGGGTGGCTGAAGAAGTTACTATTGGTACGTTCTATGATAATATAATGAAGCTTTGAATGCACTTTACATGTGTCTACCAGATATGGGCGACCTCTGGAGATCAGACCTTTCCATCACTCGTCCTCGCCCCCCAACCAGAAGCATAAGGTCGAGTGGAGGCCGATGGCGAACTCCATACTGGAGGGGCGGTGGAGTAGAGGTCGATGGGGAACTCCGTAATGGAGGGCGAGGGCAGCGTAGATCGAGAGTCAGATCAGAGTTAGAGGGGAGGTATATTCCGAACTCCGTGTTGGAGGGTGAAATTGAGAGGATATCGTGGTCCCGATCAGAACTGGAGGGGAGGTCAAGTGGAGGTCGAAAGCGAACTCCGCACTGGAGGGTGACGTTTAGTGGAGGTCGAGGTCCAGACCAGAGCTGGAGAGGAAGTAGAATGGAGGTCAGTGATGAATTTCCTGGTGGAGGGGAAGGTTGAAGAAGGTCATGCGAAAATTGACATCTATCTTGCTACCATTTAGCCATAAAGAATTAAATAACAAAAAACCGTTGAAAGCAGACTATCTTACGTCGATATTGTGAAAACTGCGCTACTTGGACACAACATTAATTTTAATATATTACATTGCGAAAAGCATCAATTTAAAACAAGCATATAAATGAATCCTTAGCAACCCTACGTTTCCCTGGTTTAGTAGTAATAAATTCATAAACATGGTGGCTTAAAGTTGTCCAAGAAAGCCATTGGAAATAATCCATTCTAACATTTCCTGCTACTTCATCATAATGTTCCCAACAGAACAAAATGGTTCTAAATCGTAATTGAAGAATGAACTTCTGATTATAAATTGTTGTTCGACGTGACATTTTGGGGCGATGCCACATTTTTGGAAGACATTTTCCTACACACATCAGCATGACTTGCTCTGAAACATAATGCCTTTGAATTTCCAATGGTTTCGTCAACTACAGTATTCACATCTTTCGACTTGGTAACTATCTCAGGCATGCACCAGGGAACTCTATGATCCAGGATAGACCTCATAATAGATACACTTATCACGCTTCCCCATTTCTGGCTGCGATAAAACTAATGGATTTTGTTCAGAGCACGTGATTTTGAAGCCATCCGCTAGGTAGCTCTGCCATAGGCGTCATATTCCACTATGAGTTGGAAAGGGTCTGGCAGACCTACAGAGAGCATTATCAGTTTTTAGGTTTGTTACTTTTCATTTTAGTTAGTTTACAAAACTAGCAAGTGTTATTATTATTATTATTATTATTATTATTATTATTATTATTATTATT
>JAGDQP010005659.1:59153-76722 GCA_022664845.1 Lepisma saccharinum
TATTATTATTATTATTATTATTATTATTATTATTATTATTATTATTAACTTGTTTAGATAATTTGAGTATATTTATTTATGTTTTATTCTTTATGGAACTGTATTTATTTTAATAGCTAACACGTTCTACTAATGAAAACACTAAAAAGTTATTTCCTTATTTCTCGAGGATAACAAGAAGAAAGGCATTCTGGCATAATTTACTATTCGAGCTGTATTGCTGTAGTAACCTGTCTATAATATTTCAATACATATATTGCAAAGATAATTTTCTTCCAGAAACTCGTTCGATCCATTAAACAAATAAGAACATCTCTTTTCTAGAAATTCAATTGCCCCCTCGATACCGTATATCGATGTCATTATTGTAAATGACAGTTGATTGGCAGTCGCGCTTAGAACAGTAGGCAGCCACATAAATCACAAGATTTTTTAAATTATTATTGAATGTAGCTGAGATGTCTTCTTTTGCAGAACAAATGACAATCTGTCTTGTATCGGAAGTCGAAGAATATATATATACAACTTAAGAGCGAAAAACTGACACGTTTAAACAGTTTCGACTCTTAAATCAATCTCCGGTGGCATGAGAAAACGAAAGAAAAGGACTTCTAAAAGCTACGAATAAAGTGAACTAAATATGTACAGTGAGGGACAAAAGTAATGGAACAAAGCAATTTTTGCCGTAAAGGTTACTACAATTGTGCATACATTTAACTTAACAAAACATGAATAGTAACACAAATTTATTGCCCTTAACTAATAATAATTATATCTGAAAAAAAAAACTTAAATGTATTTTATAAGGATTTATTAAGGAAAACATAATTTTATAACCGGACAAAGTATTGGAACGCCGTCAACTCAGGGAATTTAAATCCTTGTAAGAGGCCTTTTTCTCCACGTAACTCTTCAAAATGTCTTTGGAACTAGGTGAACATATTATTTCTTAATGAATTCTGAATCTATTTTAAGAAACAACACTAGTACAGGTTTCAGTGGTCTAACAATACTGTCATCAGATTAGTAGAACTCAACACGGTACAAAATTTAACAACAGATCCTTCTCCCAGCCTCTCACCAATCACGTTACAAAACGAATTCACTTCTGAAAACTGTTGAATATGACTTGAAATTAACATGGCGTATTGAATTACGGAAATTGATAAATCGATCATTCCAGGATAGATCATCGATGTTTGAACGTAAGTAATTTTAGTAACAAAACAGCTGATTATACTTTCTAAACAGATGACTACAAGCTTTACATTTTAGAAGTCGACTATGTAGTGAATCTTATTATTATGTAAATAACGTTCGTTTCAAAACAATTTAGATCGGAGGGATTGCCGTTTCATAACAATTAAGGAGAATTCTCTGTTCTACTTGGGAAATATACTTCACTTAGATAGATAATATGAACTTTCACGGTATTAACTGTAGTCTAGAAGGAAACGAATCAAACTGGAATTATTGCAATTTCTCATGCGTAATTTTACCTAAGCTTTGGAACACAGGATTCTTATGTCAGACTATTGATGCATGTTAAATGTGGAAAGTGATCTGCAATATTTACAGTGTCCGTGTTCAAGGGCGCCCATATGGGGGGCAAGGGGGGAGCTCGCCCCCCCCCCCTTAGCCGGATAAAATTATACTATGCAAAATAGAAAACAAAAATAAAATGTTTATATGTGTTTTCTATATTTTATCTTATTCATTTTCAACACAACAAGCTTTGTAGCTCGTTTATTTAGAGTGTCGATATTTAAAATGCTCATTTCCAGATATTTTTTAATACAATATTTCTAAATGCGTTCGATGACGAAGACAGATAACATAATTATATCCAATTCGATGGAAGTTCTACACATTTCATTGTAGGTAGTTATATATTCTCCAGATTGGTGATTTCATAATTATATTGTCCTTGCCTTTTTGCAGTGGAAGAGACCAGTGTTGTCTACGCGAGTTGTTCATGACGAGACATGAAACTGTAACAATGATACCAAGTTTGTGCAGTCTAAGCCAATTTGAATTATTTTCCTAAGAAACAACAGATCAGAAATGATACGTCTTTGGTCTAATCAACATAAGCATAGTACATTTTCTCTAATGTAGAAACGTTAATTTTTCTTCCCATTCTTATTACAAATGCTAGAATTTTAAACGCTTCATTTGAAATAGTTTTATGTGGCTCTTAAACGTTAATTTCATATCAAACGAGACACCAAGATTTTTTATCTACATCGGGCCTACTTATGAATTTAACAATTAAATGTATAAATCGTTTTATTTGTAGTAAATTATAAAATTTCGTATTAATTGCAAGTTGATTGATAACACACCAGTTAGTAAAGTTGCCTAAACTATGCTGTTGTTTTATGGCATCTTCATGGAATTAATTTTAGCATATATTTGAGGTCATCCGCAAATATTACCTTTTCATTATCTGGTAAGAATTGCGGTAGGTCATTAATGAAACAAGAAGAATAACAACGGTCCAAGATTCGAGCCTTGCGGGACTCATGACAGTGCTATATATTCATCAGATTTGTGTTCCTTAACCGTCTGCGATTAGTTAGATAAGAACACATGAACCCAATCAAAGGCAGAAAGGAGTGATGATGATTTAATTTACCTAGTAATACATTGTGATTAAGTCTGTCAAATGCCTTTTCAAAGTCAATATAAATTGCATCGACTTCCTTTCCTTTGTCCAACGAGTTTTCAATAAAATCTGTAACAATTGTAAGGTTCGTTACCGTGGATTTTTGTGAAACAATGGCATGTTGTTTAGTTGAGATAACTGCGTTCAAATGATTAATCATTCGTTGATATACCATCAGTTCAGAGAATTTTGCAGAGATTGGTAAGATTCCTATAGGCCTGTGGTTGGTAGTTCGTCGTCTCTTGTTTGTTTTAGGTATGGGACAAACTCAAACAGATTTCCATTTGTTAGGGAAAATACATGTTTTAGTGCCAAGTTGAACGCAATCAATAGGAAATATTTAAATTTATCAATACATCCTTTCACTATATACGAGGGTATACCATCAGATCTAACTGTCGTTTTAGATTTAAGATTCTTTTCCAGCCTTTCCTGTTTCGTTCAAATGTATTTTAGCTACAGACAGTATTCAGATTTGCTATCAACATTACTGAACGGTTGAGAAGAGGATACAAATACTGATTGGGAGTACTGTGGAAACGTATTCGCTATTTCTTCATTGTCACACAAATCTGACCTTGAAATTTTAATATATTTGGGGGAAGATATTTTGTTTTGTTTTTAACAAATTTCCACATTTAGCCTGGATCATCAATGATATTATTTTCAGAATTTGATATAAATGTTTTATAGACTATTTTTATGTCTTTCTTGACTTCCCTGCGCAATCGAACAAATTCCTGATAGTAGGATTTTGAATTTTCAATTTTGTATGTATAGACTTTATATGATAAATTGTTAAAAATCCTACTATCATATAAATTGAGCTTCCTAATGACGTCTTTAGTGAACCAGGACGGATACTTTTGGACATTTTTTTTTTGCAGGTGACACATTTGATAATTATTTCATAAATAATATCTTAAAATTTACTAACTATGTCATTAACATTATTATACTCTTTTAAACATTTCCAATTAAATTCCAGCATACTTTAAGGTTGGTTTAATGTACTTTATGACATGGTTCTTTTTGCGCCCTTAATTTAGTAAATATTGTAGTGGTTATCTTGTTGATAACTTTTAGTAAATCATAGAAAAACTGTCACTTTATCCTTGCCCCCTCTGAAACCCACAATATGGGCGCTCATGTCCGTGTTCAATTTGTTATTTCATTGGGAAGAACTTAGCTATGTAGATCTTATTTGCTATTGCATTAGTTTCTGTACTGAAAGGAGCTAATATTTATGAACTGGACTTCCGAGTACATGTGGAAATTGAAGCACTTTGATGTGTGTGTGTGTAGGTAGGGGAGGGGAAGAGTTTGTGTTTTTTATACTAATTAAGACTTTTCGTAATCTCTGTTCCATAATTTTCTTATACCCTCCACTATTCCATTTTTATACACTTAGGATATATTTTTATGATTGTCACTGAATGCATTTAATCAGAAATTACTTGGGATTCTGTCGCTACATTTTCAGATTTATTGTTATATTCATTTTAATTTATGGAATCACAAATACAGCAATATGTACGCAGAAAACAAGCTTCATTTTATCATCAAAATTAAAAACATGAATGACAAGTGTTATTGTATCATCATGTAACTTTTTTTTGAACTCACTCAGTTTTTCTTAGCTTTGGTAGTTCTGAATATAACTTGTAGAAAATTTATATAGCGAACACATTATTTATAATGAATATTAATTAGCATAGAGTACCACTTAATTATAAATTATTTAATATATAAAATCGTTTTTTATAACGTACAGCGTACTACATACTCATAACATATAAAGTCTATATAAAATTGTTAATAGAAAATTTATTTGTTTGCAAAGTACGTCGAGAAAAGTTTTTACCTCAGTGTTTTACTCAGTGTGACTTTTGTGCACGAATTTATTTGACAAGCTGAGGAATTCTAGGACTTAGGCTCTTGTTCAGAGCTACTCTCAAATCACTGCTTGCACCTAGCCGATTTCTTTGTTTATTTTTAAATAACAATAAAGTCGAAAATCCCTGCTCACACAAAAACGCTTTCGAAAACAACAGGAGATACCGCTAAGCTCCTTGCCGAATGTTTGGGTGAGATATGGCTTTTTTTTTTACAAAAGTCTTCTAGGTTTACACCAGATTCAAACAAGTCCTTCAGGTTACTGTCATTTTGAAGTTCAATAGCCTCCTCTTGAATATTATCAGGGAGACTCTTAGGCTTGACATTGAAAGGATTTAGCATCATTTGTTTTATTGCTTGAGTCTCACTGCTACCATATTCTGGGAAATAACGAGTAAATGCACCCTTGAGAGTGCCTAAGTGACTGAGTATGTTATGCTGTACCTTGTATGTGACAGCGGCGCAGTCCCCGTCGTCAGCAAGGGTTTTTAAAGTTGGGAAATATTGAACGTTTTTCTCTTCAACTTTGCCTATCCAGAGATCAATTTTACACAAGAATGCACGAAGTTTGTTCTCGAATTCAAATATATTACCAACACCTTCCAACTTTTCCTTTCCAGAACCTTGAAGTTGTAAATACAGCTGGTTCAAATGGCCAAACATATTTACTAGATATGCGAGTTTTATCTCAAAACTTGGTTCTCTCAATTGTTCCAAAAAAATGCTGCATTTTCGTCTCAATAAAAAGTACTTTTAGCTCTTTTCTCAACTCATATAAGCGTGCCAATATATTGTCTTTTGACAGCCAACGCACCTCAATATGAAAATTTCTCGTGCTCAGAGTCTAATGCTGCATATTCGTCTTTGGAAATACGAGTGTATAACGGCGTTCACCATCTTTATGGCCAATTTATTGAATTCTACAAGTCCTCGGGCAATGTTCTTGATGCTAATGCTTGACGGTGAATTATGCAATACATTGTCACGGTGGCGGGGTTCTTCTCTTTCACCAACGTTGCTTTCAGCAACGTTGCTAACGCGATCCCAGCATAGCAGGGGCTCCGTCGGTACAAAATCCAGCCAGCGTCTTCCACTTAATGCCATGCCTCTCAAAGTAATTACAAATGATTTTCATGATGTCTTTTCCTTATGATGTTGTTTCCAGCTCTTGGGATATTAAAAGTTCTTCCTTGATTGTGTTGTTGTCGCCTAAATACCGAACAAAAACAAGCAACTAGTGAACAAAAACAAGCAACCCCATCTCGTTCAACGCATATCGATTTTAAAATCTCCATTTAATGGCAACTTTTATACGTGCTGCCGGACACTCCCGCGGACCATTTCCGAGGCTCTTACGGACCACCGATTGGGAACCACTTTTCTAAAGTAATGATTTACCGCTCACCATTCACACTTCCTGTTTTCAATTTATAAAAATACCCAATAAATCTAGAACAAGAGCGAAATTTTTACAAGAAATTCATTGGTACCAATAATGTTGTGGTAATTCTATTGTGAGTTGAGAAACAGTAACAGTAAAGAAAGACGAATTCGTTGATTCAAAATCGTGTAACAGATGTCACATCAGTAAAATGGAAAAGTAAAAACTTAGAGAACTCTGGTTTCCAGACAAGATTGTTCTTCGCACAATGACCATATGAAATGCGCGTACAGATGCAAAAGAAAAATCACAAGTATGGGAAAGGAGGTAAGTCACAAGAGACGGAAGAGAGCCCAGGTAAGCCATTACCACCTACAACGTACTGTGCTGTTAAAAATGGAAGGAATTTACGTGAAAGAGCTGAATAGCATATTTCTGCGTTATAAGCGAAGTAGACGATTTTAGAGGGAGGAGAGTGAGTGGGAGCAGTTTAATGTGTCCCAGGTGGTTGAGCTCCTTTAAAATAAGTGCCACAAATTGACAATTTATATTCTACAGCTTTAGTTGTAGAAGTTTTTTTTGTGTGTGCTTCAGTATGAATCCCCAAGTAGTTGTGTCATTATTGGTTCGTGAATTTGGGACGTGCGATAATAATCCATGTCCAGAAGACCGTAATGTTTTTGAATGCATCAGAAACTTATTAGTGAAGAACGATACAGTGTTGGAAGAAGTGTGTTAGATGAGGACGAGAAAGACAGTGACCACTGGAAGAGACATGTGTAACGGAAGCGTCAGTTCTTTCTCAAACAGAGAGTAATTCTAATCAGGGTAGTAGTTCTTCATACACTCCATCTCCACCAGAATAGCCTACTAAATATACGAAGCAACAATTAGAGAAAGCCTATAACTACTGGATTGCGACAGAAAAAAACATCTGGCAAAAGACGAAAGTCGTCATCTGTATTTTCACACTTCAAGTTTCTTCAGGGGAATTTGAAACCTCTTCGTAACTTTGAACGAAACTTGAACAAAGCGTCTGTGATGAAAATAATCAACGAGATATTATACAACGTTTTAAAAGAACGCGAAACATGAATGGAATAATTCATGATTGGACAATTAGAATGTTGGCGATGAAAATAAAAAAAGACATGGATCCAACTGACACTGTTCGTCGTGGGTAGCTAAATTTAAAAAGCATAACAATATTGTGTCACGCAAAGTTACTTACTCCGTGTCTAAATCTGCCAACGATGATCAAGAGCTACATAAAACTGCAGATAAGTTTGTTCATGAAACAAAGGCTATCATTGTCAACGAAAACCTCACTTTAGGCCAAGTTATAAACACAGATCAAAGTAGATTTGATAAAGAAATACATTCAGGCAGTACACTGGACAAGAGAGGTGCAAAACGAGTGTATTCTACTATAGGATCAACGACAGCAGTTACGCGCTCAATGCCTATTGTGTCAATGGATGGGAAACTTTTATCGCCATTATTTCTTATTTCCGCAGAACCTACAGGTAAATTTCCAGCGAAGATGCCTGACACTCCTTCGAATATCAAAGCAATTGTTAAGAAAACAGCCAATATGTGCAGGAATGATTTAAAGTTCTTTCTGCAAGACGTGCTCTGGCCAAATGTGACCGAGAATCGTGTATTGCTGCTGGTTGATTCGTTATCTTGTAACAAGGATGATCAATTGATACCTCACAAACAACTGATACCTCACAAATGCACTGGATTTATTCAACCCCTAAACGTTGGATTTGTTTCGTACTTACCAGCAGTACGCGAGGATTATCACTGATGTCGCATTAAACATTGATGGGTTTCCAGTCTGGCACCGTGATAACTTCATCCGTGTCCAAGCTTTTACTCATTTCTAGTTTAGTGCTCCCCGGTTCACTAATTTCATTAAACATGCCTTCTACATGGCTAGATACCTTGAAGAGCATCCAGGAAAATTACAAACTCCGATGGACTTGTGTTTGATTATGAAACATCAGTAGATTGTCTGGAGGGTCATTGTATTAATCCAAGTTTCTTCAGGTGCGAAAACTGTGAAAGTTTCTTCTAGATACTCTACACATCAACTGTACTTCACAGATTGGTAAGTATCTTTATCAGTCTAATTGTAGTTTTATGGTTTATTATTTGATAAGAAATGTTAGTCTCTTGCAGAAGACCGACGGTGATTATTTGCACTCCTAATCACCAGACGTACTTGTTTTCGGGTCATACGGTTTATCTCTTAATATGACGATAACTATCTTTCACACTGCAATATTACCAGAGATCTGACTGTGAAAATATGTACTGTTTGTACTAGTCCTTTAGAGGTGCATCCTGTGACCACATTTAGCAGACAATTTTGAGAATTGTATTCTTTTCCACGCGTTGGTCATAATAGACTTATCTCTTTCGTCAAACATCCATGATGGCAACATGGTTTGCACTTTAGCAATGCACCAAAACACAAATAGGTTCTAGTGACTTCTATTGCAATATACCCTCACGACTTTCTTTAATGATGTTAGTTCTCAACTCACAATAGAATTACTACAATATTATCGGCACCAATGAATTTCTGGTACAATTTCAGTCCTAATTGATGTGTCACATGCCCCACTTTCTATTTAACATTTTAAATCCAAATTCAAGATGGCCACTTTCAAGATGGCGGCTAAGATGTTCATATTCCCCAACATACAGCAAATCTTATCATGTATCTACTACTATAGATTTGACTTGCATTTCTGTTACTATTCACACCGTACAAGTGTAATTCCTTAGATTTCTGTGTTGTTACTGTACGCCACGTTTCTTCCGGCTTTCACGCTTCTCCATGTAGACCTCAGCCTCTAAAATTTTGTATATGCGCTTATTTGCACACGCTCTTTCATATGTGATGCATCCCGTTCAGCAACTCGAGTGACACATTCGGACAGTTCCCTGGTCAGGCGCACGTAACACTATATCAACATCTACTTCACTTCCTCCATAAAAAACTCTACGATTTGTGAAGAAATTTCTATATGTCAACTCCAGAAGTCAAGAGGTACAAGTGACATTGACGATTAAAACAAAGCACGAGGTAATCTTTTATATATAACCCGAAATATATGTGACACAAAGTTGTCATACTTTGTACGAAGAACCTTGGACCTTAATGTGTCCATGTACAAGATATGACAATTTTTTGTAACGAGTATTTTGTGTGACACAAAATTGTCATACTTTGTACAAAGAACCTTGGACCTTAATGTGTCCACGTACAAGATATGACAATTTGGTGTCACGCGTATTTTGGGTTATATATAAAAGAGTACCTTCTTTAAATCGTCAATGTCACTTATTACGAAATCAACATATATATTTTGTAACAAGAATTCTTATATTTTTGTCTTTGAACTTCGTCCTCCCGTTTCAGATGACATCATTTTATTACATATAATTTTTTTAAAAAATCAAGCCTCCCAAGCAGCTGTGACGTAAATTGGGTACAACAAAAGTGGAAGACAGAGCAAGAGCTAGAGAGAGAGAGAGAGAGAGAGAGAGAGAGGGAGAGAGAATTTGAAGTTGTTGACAAAGCTTTTGGCAAATGAAGATGGACTTGAGTTGGTGGAGGATTCGTTGTCGAAAGGGGAGGGAGATGCAAGAGCTGTTCCAAATATAAGCTTCCATCTTCTTCTTCATTGTCATTACTACGGCAGCAGTAGTAAAGAAGAGCAACGTATTTGCAAAAAGAGGATAGGCAATGGAGTGCTTCCTGACCTTGGAAACGACTCTCTTGATTGATAGGAGACTATTTTTTTCTTTAATATCTAAACAAATAGACGTTAGAAATGAAGATTAAAGAAGTTAACAAAGAAAAGGGTTTAAGTAATTGGTTATTAAAGTTCATTTTTTCAACTATATTTCTATCTTTTCTCGTATATTTAATCAGATCAACATGGATGGTTATTAAATTACGTTTACTACTGAAACGTACATTTAAAAAATTCTATATTTATCATCCAGTAAAGGCTCTTAAAAGCCTAAACAAACTAATTATAATATTGTGTTTCTCTAACCTTGTATATTTATTAAAAATTAATAAAATCTCAAGGATCACGTTTGTATAGAACTATTTCTAGACATCCATCGAATATTTATTTAATGTATGTTTCAGTTTATTGAACATGGCATCATAATATTCCAGCAAAAAGGTCAGTAGTTCACCATTTCAGTAACTTGCGGCGCCACTGACGCAGTAATCGTCTTCTCTGTACTTGTGCTGTGCGCTGTATTACTTTTAAAATTAATTAGGCTTAAAGTTTTGAATACTTGCAATAACAAAGGGAATTTCTGGGGTTATTTTGTCGTAGTGACTCCGACTGCACAACAATGAATTGTGGACGGCACGTTTGACATGGCAACTCTATACAAAAGCCACCCCTAATATATGGCGGCCGAACAGGCCCAGTCTTTTTTTTTCTTCAAAAAAATTCATCCCTAACGTGAAAGAAAGGACGGATGCAAGGTGAAATATAATTGGCTCCAAGAATTCAAATTAATCACTTGTGCCAAGATAGCCTGCCAGCTTGCAATGAGGTTGTGAGTCACTTGCTTTGAGGTTCTTAAACTTGATATTGTGTTGAAATTAACAAACAAGCATTAAACGAACTTGTTCAAACAACATAGGTGGCTTGGTTTGGTTGTTATAACCAATGTTGGGTACTACTTAAATACTTTGTACCTAGGTACAAAACACGTACCTAAAGCATCTACCTAGGTAAATTTCAGTTGTAGTACTTAGTACCTGTGATTAGGTACTTTTCTCCTGTGCCTTATACCTAAATCTTAGGTACCGGTACTTTTCTTGGGTACTTCAGATAATAGTCGAACCAGAAAATTTTCAATGATACAGTTTTATTTAAATATAAAATAAACAAAATCAAAGACATACTTAAACAATTCGTACTAAGTAAAATAATAATAATAATAATTTTGTTTATGCATAACTAAAAAGAAACGCATGGGCCGGGCTTTCATATACAGCCACTTTATATATACTTGAATTGGCGCGCTATGCTTTTCTTTTTTGTCATGCATAAACAAAATTACTTTTTACTTTGTAGTACTAATTGTTTTTAAAAGACTTTTCTTAGCTTTCTAATTATTTCGGTATCGAATTCTTTTTCTCAAGCTAACGTTTTGTGACCCAAATCCTAAACATATCTGCAACCAAACAAACCAAACATCGTTGCAGGCTAGTATTTATTTTAGGATAAAGAAGTCCATATTAAAAAAAAATATGCTTTTAAAATATATAAATGTATGAAAGTAACAGTGGAATATTGTGTCACCCGACTCACGTCACTACAAAATGACGTCAAAAATGAGTTAAATTAATGTTGCAAAATTTGAGAACACCAGGAACCATTATAACTAAAGAAAAGAATGTAAAATGTAATCTAATGTTAAGTTGGAAACATTGATATTCAAGGAGTCTCGGAACTGCTTATCTCAATTACAAAATATTGAGTAACGGCAAATGTGTGGTTCATTTGTCAGCATAAAACTGATTACTTTTAAATGCAACGCTGACGATTTCTTCAATTTTTACATTCTTTTCTTTAGTTCACAATGGTTCGTGGTGTCTTCAAATCTTGCAACGTTAATTTAACTCATTTCCCGATGTCATAAAATAATGAAATTTTGCAGAGCGGCATAAGTCGGGTCACAATACAATATACCATTGTTACTTTTATATATGTCTATATATTTACATGTTTTAAAAGCATATTTTAGTTTGTTTTCTTACAGACTTCTTTATCCTAAAATAAATACTAACCAGCAATGATATGAAGTTTTGCTGGTTGCCGAACATTTTAGGATTTGGTTCACAAAACAGCTTGATAAAAGAAAGAAATAAAAAGCCCTTTTTAAAGGCATTCTTTTCTTAAACAATTCGTAGTAAAATGTAAAAAAAATAATTGTTTATTCATGACTAAAAAGAAAAGCACGACGCGCGCTTTCATATGCAGTCACTTTATAAATTCTTCAATGGGCGCGCCTTATGCATTCTTTTTAGTCATGCTTAAACTTTTTTTTTTACTTTTTAGTACGAATTGTTTACGAAAAGAATGTCTTTAAAATCCTTCTTTTTTTTTTAAAGTGATAACCTTTCGGAAAACTAAAAAAAAACATTCATTGGCATGAAACATGGTAGTAGTGTAGGTATAGCCATATTTAAAATATAAACTATAGGGTTAATTTCTACTTTTGGAATTTGAATACACCTTACATTCATCTGCCTCTAAAAGCATATCTCAATACATACTTCTTTATCCTAAAATAAATACTAACCAGCAATGATATGGGGTTTTGCTGGTTGACGAAAACTTTAGGATTTGATTCACAAAACAGCCTGAGAAAAACAATAATAAACATAATAGTAGAGCGTTCAATACGCACGATACTACCAACCAATTATCCTGACTGATATTTCACCAGAATATTTTCTTAGTTTCACCAAACAAATGCCGAGATCGCACCTTCCCGCATATTTTCTCTCCTATATCTTAGCCTGACGTATCGATGCCAAACGGCGAAAATGGATTTAAATATATTTTTGAAATTATAATTTATTTTAATGTCTTTCGATATCTGAGACTCAGGCAGGAATATGGCGGGCTAGAAGATTTTGAAAGGTACACGCCCAGGGGCTATATGATAGATACCATTCCAGCCTTTGCCTGGTATGAGTTAAGAAAAACCCTTGGAAAAAACTCAGGCAGGATGGTCGGCCGCTGGGATCCACTGGAAGTTTAAGATATACGTTTTCACATATCGTGCTTCAGCAGTTTAAGGTAGTAACATAATGAGTCGACAAACTTAGAGGGATTAGAGTTCATAAAAAAATATTAAAAAGACTTAGTCACCAGGGTGGAAATTCCTTGCGTTTCCGAGCTACAGACTTCTGAAAGCGTGGAAAATGAATTTTAGAGCTTCACATTTCCAATACCAAAAACGGTAAAACTTTTGCGGCATGCAATTATAAAAAAAAATCAAATTTGCTCTATCCAAAAATGCATACTTTATAATTTCGCAAGGAATTTCACAAGGAAAGTAAGGGTTCCCAGGAATTCCCTAAAGTAAAGGTAGGTTGAAATTAATATATGAATGGGACGACTTTCCAATAGGTAACAATAACCAGTGTGCGCTAGGTGACCTAAGTCGATATCCAAAACAAATTCCCTATCCCAAACGATTTTATTTAAAAATCCGTGGTTGTATAACAATATGGAATAATAACTACATAAAATCAATGAGAGATAATATCATTTCCCAGTTGGATAACTCTGACAGTACCGGATCTAAGGGGGCAAGCGCTCCGGGCGGCACGTTTAGGGGCGGCAAACAGCTTCAAATAAAAAAAAATCTCATAAAAAAGGAAGTAAAATTACCTATTAAATTGAAATTGACTTAAACGTGTTCAAAATTTCAATACCAGCGAACCAAAACATTTTTTATGTTATTCCATACAACCTACCTTCATCATTAAAATTCAAAACCGCGATTCATTCCAGTAAGATAGGTAGGTCTACTGCCTTACTTTAGTTAGTAATAGCGATATCACGACAGGCTCCAGGGAAGATAACAAAAGTACACTACGTGATGCGAGACAATGTTGTGGGCGTCGCGTCGGCCGGTCGTGTTGTTTGGCTAAAAAAAGATGGAAAGGGCGGCAGTAAGGGCGGCAAAATTTTACTTTGCCGCCCATAGGAAAATCTCTAGATCTGGCACTGAGCTGTGATTACCTATATTCTCTTTGCTCATACAAGAAGTAGTCTTATTCATGCTCATTTCGACTTGTCTTATGCAGAGAATTTATCTAAAACAGCTACTTTCTTTGAGGAATCCATTGCACAATTTGGTAATATGTATTATTGGATAGAGCAGGCTTAAAATTTTTTATGATTCCATGCCGTATCAGCTGTACTGTTTGTAATATTGGGCAATAAAAGTTCATTTTCCCACGCTTTCGCCAGCTTGTAGCTCCGAAGTGCGTTTGAAATTCCATTCCGGTTACAGATTTTCGCATTGTTACTATCATCCTTGAAGTTTGTCGGTGCATTACGTTACTACCCAATATACAACGTCGAGAAACAAATGCACATATCATTATGCTCAGCGCCGAATGTTGAATGCCATTTTCGAAAAAAAAAAAAATGCATGCTGAAATATTTACTTATGCAGAAGAAATGTATTATGTGAATGAATTATTTTGTTATATTTAATTTCATGCCTTTTCTTACTTCTTCCTTTGACTTCATTCCTGTATCTATTATTAGTATTTAATTATATATCACTTAAAAAGTCGTAATATTTTTTGACAAGGGTTAGACAATACAGTAGACTTCGGCTGAATCTATCATCTCAATAGTGAGTGTTTATTATTATTATTATTATTACAGGTAATGATATCCCCAGTAGCACACAAGCGTATTTTGAACGATCGTTTCGTCGATTAACCGTTATCGGTTGAAAAAAAGTACGTTTAATTTTAAATCATATTTCAACAAAGGCTTAATATTGTTGAAAAGATGTTAGTTCAACGTGAATTCAACTGTTATTTTCGACTGTGGTATAGATTTCGTTTCATAGAATTCTTTCTAATTTAATGGAATACATTTGGTAATTAAAATCTAATTGAATTAAGTATTATCTTGCGTATAAGTTGAAAATAAGTTGAATTTTAATCTATATTCCAACGAAAATTTGATATCGTTGATAGGACGTTAATACGACGTGCTATAAACTATTTTATTGAACTGCGCCATAGATTATCTTTCCAAAATAATTGCAAAAAAATGTGCTTAAAAGCGAGTAGAATAAAGCTAACTAAGTTTCTTATGTTCTCATTTGCATGTTGAAAATACATATATTTTTCAACTATATTTCAACGAACGTTTGATTTCGTTAATAGGGTGTTAATGGGAAATGTTTTCAACTATGACATAGGTTTCGCTTTATATGCGTTTTTTCAAAGGCGACATGTTACACTTATTGAGAATTACAAATTTAATTTGCAGCGATGGTCAAAAATGTTAAAGAAGAAAAAAAATGACATAATAAAGAAAGAAGGAGAGTATTCTTTATTCTTATTCTCACATGATGCTGAAGTGACTCATCTGGATTTGTGACACTGCGTGCTAGACTTCATGTTACTACAAATACCGTAAAAGAGTAATGATTCTCAAGGTGGATGTCTAGATGAGGGGATAAGGCGACGAGCTATCAACGCCGAGTGCGGAACGTTGCTGGTTCGAACCCCACAGCAGGGGTTGGATAATGTACTGTTGCAAATCAACACTGCACATCATGATGAAAGCACCGGACAAAATGAAACAAAATGTGCATACCAATAAACAGCAACCATGCTCTGTTTTGGCCAACTGAACCCGTTTTCAACTTGTTTCTTCTCAACCATTATTCAACGTCGAATAAACCGTTAAACTGGCGGACATTTCGGTAAATTTACAACGTTAAAATAGCGTTTCGTTACTAACGTTTAATCTATGTATTTTCAACATATGTGTACTACTAGGGATAAGTGACATGCTAGTCAATGAGGATCCCCTTTAGTTCTTGGAATCTTTTCAATCCCTGATTAATAATAACTTGAAGTACCTCAAAAAGTACTTTAGGTACACTGAATAGTACCTGTATCTATAACTAAATAGTAGGTACATTGACCAACTTGTACCTAATACCTGTAAATAGGTACAATTTAAGGCCAGTACCAAGTGTCCGTACCTAGGTACAAGTTGCGGGGATGCGTCGTTGGACCAACACTTCGTACGACCAACAGCCTCTCAAGCAGCAAGAACCGGCGTACGACCAACACCTCAGGGCAAAAATCTGTGTTGGTCGAACGCCGTGTTGGTTCAACGCCGTGTTGGTCCAACGCCGGTACTTCGAAGTGTTGGTCTCTTGCCGGTGTTGGTCCAACGCAGTGTTGGTTCTACGCAGGTGCTCAAAAAAATAATTTAAGATCATATTTTTTATTATATTTTTAGGTTTTATATATCTGGGGCGTTGTCAATTTTATTGTTGGTCCAACGCCGTGTTGGTCAAACGCCGTGTTGGTCCAACGCCGTGTTGGTCAAACGCCGTGTTGGTCCAACGCCGTGTTGGTCAAACGCCGTGTTGGTCCAACGCCGTGTTGGTTCAACGCCGTGTTGGTCAAACGCCGTGTTGGTCCAACGCCGTGTTGGTCCAACGCCGTGTTGGTTCAACGCCGTGTTGGTCCAACGCCGTGTTGGTCCAACGCCGTGTTGGTCCAACGCCGTGTTGGTTCAACGCCGTGTTGGTCCAGCGCTGTGTTGGTTGAACTGCGTTAGACCAACACGGCGTTCGACCAACACTAATAACCGGCATATGACCAATGGCCTTACCAGCAGAGACATACTGGTAGAAACTAAATATTTTGCACAATGTGAAATGTAGCATTCTTGTAGAAACATCTCAAAATTCACGTTAATTTAAAAAAAAAAAGTTAGCTTTTTACACTATGGTCTTGCTGAGAACATTTACAAGTGTCGTTTTTAAGTGATTCTTGGAGAGTGGCTGACTTATGCAAGTAGCATAGATAGCATTGGAGCATTTATTCTGTACTATTTGCAATTAATTTGACGCTCATTGGCATTCTAAAAAAATATTGATTGTTTATAACGCTTCCCTTTTATTACTCCTCTTTTCCACCGTTTAGGAGGTGCGTTGCCAAAATAAGTTACAGATTTAAAACATTCATATTTTCTTAACACTAATAACAAATTTCATATTATTTGTGTAAAAAAATAGCTTCTGTCAATATGTCTCTGGTAATTGCATTTATCATGGAGTTCTCTTTAAGTGACTTTAGATGGGGATTTTAGCTTTTATACCAGTCGCTGGTATTACCACCCAAGAAAATGGCGGAGCACCCTCCTAGAAAGGTCCTGTAGGTTATGAAAATTTAGTTATTATTCTCCAGAGCATGTAAACTGGATACATGCTGTGACATCGCTTGAGGTGCGAGAATTTTAAGATAATATTTTATAAAACATGTATTACCATATTACATTTGAACATTAATTTTATATATTCTTACCTACCTCCTTTCATACAGAATGTTTGTGTACTATTTTTAAACATTCCAATTGTCCAACATCCCTGCTCTTGTCTCCCCTTCTCTATATCAATCACTTCTTTTTTATATCCCTATCTTAGCCTCTGTCCCCTACCCTGTGTATTATAAAAATTATAAATATCGTAACTATTGGTGAATAAAAGTACAGAAAGACGAGTTGCAAATATAAATAACGTAGTTCGTCTTCAGTATCGGACATCTTCCCGTCATCCAGTTTGAATAGAGAATTTAATGTTATCCGTCACAAATATAAACGCATAAAATACATCCTGAGCATTGGATTACACTGGAAGTGGACAAACGAGTTTAAATATTTGCTCTAGAGTCTACCTATCTACACTAAGTAGTCATTCCATTATTACGTAGAGCTTGATGGTAAGCGCGTAATTTGAGTTCACGTTTTAGCCATTAACAAAGTATTTTTCAAATGGAGATAGTC